>CAXDID010000774.1:0-185470 GCA_963988835.1 Hexamita inflata | reverse complement strand
TTACGTAGAACTTCGATTTAGGTCAGTCTGCTGTTTCTCGTCTCGAGATGCATGTTCTATATTTTACTTTGTCCGCAACTTCTAGGCTATTGACAGTTTAAGCAGAAATGGCACAGTTCTGAACAACTCTAGTTTCGTGAGCTATCAGTTTTCACGCTGTCCCGAGCAAGTACAATCAAGAAACAGCTTTTCGGAAGCCATTGACGAGCTTTATATTGCGTATGATGGTAAATGCGTTTGTCGGTGGATTTGAACTACAACTTCGTATAAATTACATTGAAACACCTATATTAGACTGACATTGGCGACTGAAGGGTTTCTAGAACTTATTCGATGCATATCTCCTCATTTTAACGCATCGTTACAGATACAGTTCGAAAACACAATATAGTCACGCATATCTCTCAATCGAATACCGTTAATCTCAAAGTTGAAAGTTTGTGAAGTCGGACTACCAATTAGTTGTGGATATCAGTAATCGCAGTTAAAACATGGTGATGCCTGTTCTAGCGCAACGCGGAGCTGTTACCGGCAGCAACTTTGGGAATTCATAAGTGATAGTATTTTCGCCGTTTGAACATTACAATATTAAGGGTAGCTTCATTAATGGGTTGTAACATAAAGAAAGTTCATAATAACATCAAGAGAGTTCAATTTGCTAATATATTCCATACACGGATTCCAACACGCATCCGCATTCACATGCAAAATTAAGACATTTGCTTCATTTCTCTGGGAAGCAGAAGCCGTTTTTACATTGTCTCAAGTAGACGTGATTGGTTGTATTCCCCACACTTCTAAAACGATTTTATTTGCTCAAACAGAGAGTACGTATGATCAGCGAGATAGGGATGTCAAAACAAAATATATAATTTGTCAAACTGAAACGTAATATATATTTTTTCACCGAAATAATAGTGCAATATTTGACCGGTCAAAAATAGCATAGGCGCAAAGCTAAAATTACTTCAATATAGTTCTCACTACATGATTCGGCGTAGCGTAGCAAATGAAGGATAACTACACAAATTTATAACCGTCAAGCATTACAGAATTACTAGATATCGGCTTGAATATGATCACTCGGCGAATAATATGGCTGTGCTTAAAGTAATATTGAAACCGAACAAATATCGTAGCGAGTTTGATATATCAACCGAGATTTAGGAAATATCAAATTGTAGTGCAACTAGAAAAATTGTGAGTATTTTCGAGTCATATAAATAGTATAATATTAGATATAGTCGTTTCAAAAGTCAAATCGGGCAATGGATGGTCTATGTTATTCAGATATTACGAGAATTCGAGATGAAAACTGGAATCAACAGCAGACAGCTTACCGAACGATTCATGTTTCATTAGCTTGTATAAATAGTTAGCGATCGCACTTTAAACCAGTCGACCAAAAAATAGAAGTTTAGCGGCATAATTTCCAAATCATATTACAACAATAATATGTGAAAGCATCGCGGTCCACGCGCGAAGTAAAATCCAGTTCCGACGCATCGCTGCCTGAGCACGCAAGTGATTTGAATCGCGCCAGCACATTGCCGTAACTACTTCCAATTAGACTGAATTCTAGAATTACCCTTCAAAAAGACACACAAATATTGACCGCCTTCGAAATCTGCGTAAATAGCGATTGATAACCACCCACTATTATAAATAGTTAGATCTACTCACTAATCCATGGCCCTGCTGACACATCAAAATAGTAACAAATGTTCAAAAGTAAGCTTAATGAATTCATAATCATACGAGTCCTCGTGCTTGCCATTAGCACTTATCAGCTGCATAATATAATCTTCAGGAAGTGGTTATGCGTGTAAAGATAATCCATCTTCAAGCACTTATGTTCTTCGTGCTGTTATAGCGGTCACAAAACAAGGTCGTCGACAGGCTATTGTGGAGTAAATTACATAATTGCCTTATGTCGACTCAATAACATATATTGCTTGTTCTACGTCTTCCACTTCACATTCTGAATTAAACTGAGTTTTGCTGTTACGTAGAACTTCGATTTAGGTCAGTCTGCTGTTTCTCGTCTCGAGATGCATGTTCTATATTTTACTTTGTCCGCAACTTCTAGGCTATTGACAGTTTAAGCAGAAATGGCACAGTTCTGAACAACTCTAGTTTCGTGAGCTATCAGTTTTCACGCTGTCCCGAGCAAGTACAATCAAGAAACAGCTTTTCGGAAGCCATTGACGAGCTTTATATTGCGTATGATGGTAAATGCGTTTGTCGGTGGATTTGAACTACAACTTCGTATAAATTACATTGAAACACCTATATTAGACTGACATTGGCGACTGAAGGGTTTCTAGAACTTATTCGATGCATATCTCCTCATTTTAACGCATCGTTACAGATACAGTTCGAAAACACAATATAGTCACGCATATCTCTCAATCGAATACCGTTAATCTCAAAGTTGAAAGTTTGTGAAGTCGGACTACCAATTAGTTGTGGATATCAGTAATCGCAGTTAAAACATGGTGATGCCTGTTCTAGCGCAACGCGGAGCTGTTACCGGCAGCAACTTTGGGAATTCATAAGTGATAGTATTTTCGCCGTTTGAACATTACAATATTAAGGGTAGCTTCATTAATGGGTTGTAACATAAAGAAAGTTCATAATAACATCAAGAGAGTTCAATTTGCTAATATATTCCATACACGGATTCCAACACGCATCCGCATTCACATGCAAAATTAAGACATTTGCTTCATTTCTCTGGGAAGCAGAAGCCGTTTTTACATTGTCTCAAGTAGACGTGATTGGTTGTATTCCCCACACTTCTAAAACGATTTTATTTGCTCACCAAACAAGTATGTAGCAGTCAGCAAGAGATAGGATGTCAAAATAAAATATATAATTTGTCAAACTGAAACGTAATATATATTTTTTCACCGAAATAATAGTGCAATATTTGACCGGTCAAAAATAGCATAGGCGCAAAGCTAAAATTACTTCAATATAGTTCTCACTACATGATTCGGCGTAGCGTAGCAAATGAAGGATAACTACACAAATTTATGACCGTCAAGCATTTCAGAATTACTAGATATCGGCTTGAATATGATCACTCGGCGAATAATATGGATGTGCTTAAAGTAATATTGAAACCGAACAAATATCGTAGCAAGTTTGATATATCAACCGAGATTTAGGAAATATCAAATTGTAGTGCAACTAGAAAAATTGTGAGTATTTTCGAGTCATATAAATAGTATAATATTAGATATAGTCGTTTCAAAAGTCAAATCGGGCAATGGATGGTCTATGTTATTCAGATATTACGAGAATTCGAGATGAAAACTGGAATCAACAGCAAACAGCTTACCGAACGATTCATGTTTCATTAGCTTGTATAAATAGTTAGCGATCGCACTTTAAACCAGTCGACCAAAAAATAGGAGTTTAGTGACATAATTTCCAAATCATATTACAACAATAATATGTGAAAGCATCGCGGTCCACGCGCGAAGTAAAATCCAGTTCCGACGCATCGCTGCCTGAGCACGCAAGTGATTTGAATCGCGCCAGCACATTGCCGTAACTACTTCCAATTAGACTGAATTCTAGAATTACCCTTCAAAAAGACACACAAATATTGACCGCCTTCGAAATCTGCGTAAATAGCGATTGATAACCACCCACTATTATAAATAGTTAGATCTACTCACTAATCCATGGCCCTGCTGACACATCAAAATAGTAACAAATGTTCAAAAGTAAGCTTAATGAATTCATAATCATACGAGTCCTCGTGCTTGCCATTAGCACTTATCAGCTGCATAATATAATCTTCAGGAAGTGGTTATGCGTGTAAAGATAATCCATCTTCAAGCACTTATGTTCTTCGTGCTGTTATAGCGGTCACAAAACAAGGTCGTCGACAGGCTATTGTGGAGTAAATTACATAATTGCCTTATGTCGACTCAATAACATATATTGCTTGTTCTACGTCTTCCACTTCACATTCTGAATTAAACTGAGTTTTGCTGTTACGTAGAACTTCGATTTAGGTCAGTCTGCTGTTTCTCGTCTCGAGATGCATGTTCTATATTTTACTTTGTCCGCAACTTCTAGGCTATTGACAGTTTAAGCAGAAATGGCACAGTTCTGAACAACTCTAGTTTCGTGAGCTATCAGTTTTCACGCTGTCCCGAGCAAGTACAATCAAGAAACAGCTTTTCGGAAGCCATTGACGAGCTTTATATTGCGTATGATGGTAAATGCGTTTGTCGGTGGATTTGAACTACAACTTCGTATAAATTACATTGAAACACCTATATTAGACTGACATTGGCGACTGAAGGGTTTCTAGAACTTATTCGATGCATATCTCCTCATTTTAACGCATCGTTACAGATACAGTTCGAAAACACAATATAGTCACGCATATCTCTCAATCGAATACCGTTAATCTCAAAGTTGAAAGTTTGTGAAGTCGGACTACCAATTAGTTGTGGATATCAGTAATCGCAGTTAAAACATGGTGATGCCTGTTCTAGCGCAACGCGGAGCTGTTACCGGCAGCAACTTTGGGAATTCATAAGTGATAGTATTTTCGCCGTTTGAACATTACAATATTAAGGGTAGCTTCATTAATGGGTTGTAACATAAAGAAAGTTCATAATAACATCAAGAGAGTTCAATTTGCTAATATATTCCATACACGGATTCCAACACGCATCCGCATTCACATGCAAAATTAAGACATTTGCTTCATTTCTCTGGGAAGCAGAAGCCGTTTTTACATTGTCTCAAGTAGACGTGATTGGTTGTATTCCCCACACTTCTAAAACGATTTTATTTGCTCAAACAGAGAGTATGTATGATCAGCGAGATAGGGATGTCAAAACAAAATATATAATTTGTCAAACTGAAACGTAATATATATTTTTTCACCGAAATAATAGTGCAATATTTGACCGGTCAAAAATAGCATAGGCGCAAAGCTAAAATTACTTCAATATAGTTCTCACTACATGATTCGGCGTAGCGTAGCAAATGAAGGATAACTACACAAATTTATGACCGTCAAGCATTTCAGAATTACTAGATATCGGCTTGAATATGATCACTCGGCGAATAATATGGATGTGCTTAAAGTAATATTGAAACCGAACAAATATCGTAGCGAGTTTGATATATCAACCGAGATTTAGGAAATATCAAATTGTAGTGCAACTAGAAAAATTGTGAGTATTTTCGAGTCATATAAATAGTATAATATTAGATATAGTCGTTTCAAAAGTCAAATCGGGCAATGGATGGTCTATGTTATTCAGATATTACGAGAATTCGAGATGAAAACTGGAATCAACAGCAGACAGCTTACCGAACGATTCATGTTTCATTAGCTTGTATAAATAGTTAGCGATCGCACTTTAAACCAGTCGACCAAAAAATAGAAGTTTAGCGGCATAATTTCCAAATCATATTACAACAATAATATGTGAAAGCATCGCGGTCCACGCGCGAAGTAAAATCCAGTTCCGACGCATCGCTGCCTGAGCACGCAAGTGATTTGAATCGCGCCAGCACATTGCCGTAACTACTTCCAATTAGACTGAATTCTAGAATTACCCTTCAAAAAGACACACAAATATTGACCGCCTTCGAAATCTGCGTAAATAGCGATTGATAACCACCCACTATTATAAATAGTTAGATCTACTCACTAATCCATGGCCCTGCTGACACATCAAAATAGTAACAAATGTTCAAAAGTAAGCTTAATGAATTCATAATCATACGAGTCCTCGTGCTTGCCATTAGCACTTATCAGCTGCATAATATAATCTTCAGGAAGTGGTTATGCGTGTAAAGATAATCCATCTTCAAGCACTTATGTTCTTCGTGCTGTTATAGCGGTCACAAAACAAGGTCGTCGACAGGCTATTGTGGAGTAAATTACATAATTGCCTTATGTCGACTCAATAACATATATTGCTTGTTCTACGTCTTCCACTTCACATTCTGAATTAAACTGAGTTTTGCGAATAATTCAGATATTACGAGAATTCGAAATGAAAACTGGAATCAACATCAAATATCTTACTGATCATTAAAATTTGAGTCTCTTTATCTTCTTGAGTAAAAATTGAATAAATAAACTATTCTTTCTTAAACTATTCTACATTTTCTTAACATTCATAACATTCAATATAGAAGTGGTTATATTAAATTATTAATATTTAGCTAATATAATATGAATTAATTAACATAGATAACATATGATAGTATAATACTATCATAGTATATCACACCAATGCCGGATCAATCACCGAAGCGGCTTATCGCCTTGAATAGATGTCTACTTTACACATAGTACAAAATTATTCACAAATAGGATGTGAAAATGGCTACAGAATTACTGAATCAAAATATCAAGTATTTTTTGGACACAAATGAAACGATTAATTTTTTAGAACTGTAGTAGTGCGTTACACGTAATACATTTTACTATTTTCAAATAAATAATTATAATGTAAATTAATATTAGTAAAACATTTCATATTGATATTATTTACTAATATATGAGTGTTTTATTCTGTCCATACCTCAAAACATTATGAAATTCCGAAATGCTCTAAAAGACAACATCTGTCTAATACAGGCGATTCATGAGCTCAACCACTAGATTGTGGACATGTAGTTCAATTGCATTCAGAAGTATAGGTAACATTGGACGTGTATAGAAGACTAGCTTTTAAATCAGGCAATATAGTTATTTGGAAGTCATGATCTAGAAAAACTACGCAAAATACTTGTATCAAAGACCAAGAAGCAGATATACTAACGAATCAGATACATTACGGAGAACCCATAATTCTTCGGGAGAAAAACTCTTCTTAGGAGAAAAATCTCTGAGCTATTACAATTAAAATGAGGCTATTATTATTTATTATATTGCATATACTATTTAAAGAATAATACTAGAAGATTGACAGTAATAGACCTTGAATTTTTGGTTGGAATTCACTCGCTATAGTCCAGAAAATTATAAACAAAGCATATAAATACAAAAGTAGCTGCTATATGACACGCAGAGGTACGCAAAAGAATAAATATATATAGCATAATATACGCAATGGCGACTTTCTGCGTATTTAACGAATCCAAGTTTTTTCCGTCCTTAGTTAAAAGTCCCAACGTTTCATTTCTAACGTACGTTAAGGATTTCTAAGGGGATTGACGTATTATAGTATTATACAAATAATATACTATTTCTATTTCTCAACTTCACTTAAAATATTTAGAAATATTCTGTATGCTAAAAATGAAGTCAGTGAGTAATTTAAACATTTAATATACATTATTTAGCTTATAGTGCTTAAATATAACGTAGAAAGATAATATAGTTGTAAAACAAATATAATATCACATACCGACAATCAATAACAATAACTGAAGAGTTTATATTTCATTATGAGTGGAAAACTATGAAAGTTGCTCCGTTCATAAAATGCCTTGATGATTCTGTCACATTAACCACTTCCTATGTGATGACATAAGTATCAAATTAACATTGATTTAGAAACTTAAATACTTAATTGAAAACATAAAGTGATCCAAATAATATAAATAATGTAGTTATTTAATTATAACTCAAATTATTTTACGTATTCAGTCATATTTTATAATATTAGCAATATAGCTAAAAGCAGCTACTTTCAGCACTCAAAATATTATTATTGTAATTATAGCTTAATTATGAATGAAATTATATGATTTAAATAAATTGCATTTCATGTCAATTTAGTGTAATTAATAATTGATAATGCTATTATTAATAAATTCCAGAAATAGCTATAATATGATTTATTTAACTACACATCACAAATGAGTCAAGTGAAATATTTTATTTGATTTTCATTCTAAAATTTTGATTATGTTATTAGCATGTACCCTACAAGGTATGGATGTTCGTATTAGCTCTAATATTACTCTATCATGATTTTGACCCATTGAAAAATGCTCTACAATACGATATGTGATATTATTTTACCATTTGGGTTGCTATAATCAAATTAATTGAACAACTGTTTTAGTAAGTATGCGGTAGAAGATTAATTGAGTTGAGAGGTTTATTTTATGTTATTAATTTTGTTGAAACGAAATAATGTTAAGCTTGTCAGTATTTCCACTTCGCACCTAACAAAAATAATGCCAACAATGAATGAAAGCATCTATGAAACCCATACATAATTATTTACTCCATAATTCTACAATAACATTAAAACTTTGACAGAAGTAAGAAAAATGTAGAAATATGGAGGGCATTCTAGATTAACTAAATCAGAATTCGATAAATACTTAATGATACTATTTACAATGATGATATCAGGTAAAGAGCGAGGATCTGTCTAAGACAATTGGTCTAAGAACACTAAAATACGCAATTAGTTTATAGCTGATGAAGTTGGAATGTCTTGCAGAGAATGGGAGGAAATACATTCTAATGTCTGTTATGGTCATATTTAATTGTTATTAGATTAACCTGAAGAAGAAATCGATACAAATTTAGACGGTATAGAATCTGAATAGTACGTAACACTACGTTTTAGCTGATATTTAATTATAACCACTGGAAAAATCTTGTTTGAAGTATAGTCGTGATTTTTTGAGATTTTTATTTAATTTCATACGTGGAATGTTGTGCTAACTGAATAACACACTTATTTACTAATTTCAAAACTGGCAGTACCATAATTCTCCTTAATTGCAGTTTAGTCAAAGTATTAACGTATATATTGTATATTACAATGGTATATTTGATATAGCGTCAATAGCTGATGACTGTTTTAACATCCATGGTGAAGTGGAAATATATTAAAATACAGTAAATCATATATAATATTATATACTGCAATAAAAATTAAAATAGCGAAATCAAATGAATGATAACACTTTTACTAAATGAAGAACATGATAAAAATAAGTCTAATGTCATGGAACTGTTGCTGATAGGCTATAATGACTAATTTATGCATGATATTAATATTTACGTTCTATTTCAGCTAAAGTACATTATACACTGTATTTCTTCCATCGATCATTTGATAACAAGTGAGAAACATCTTGAAAGTTCCCATAACTCTGAGATAGTAACTATTGGCAAGTAGTATAATTGACATTAAAATTAAATTATTTTTCATACGTGGGAAGTATTACAAACATATAACATTTGGTTATGATTTTTCAAAATATTTAAATTTTTGATCGAAAAAGAAATATAGCACTAATTATAAATAATTGTGATGTTTATATAGCTTCTAAGACATGCTCATGGTAGTACTTTTAGAAGAGTTAGAGGTGAAAAAGATTATATATTTTGTACTGACCTAATAAAAAAGATTTTGCTGCAACCGAATTTAAATTATTATTTCACCTCAGCATTTAAACATAATATATTTGTGATAATATATTTTCAAATACTTCTGCTCTGATCTCAAAACTTGGTGGATATTAAACACTAGTTATTAACATCGTCTTTATCAACCAAGCACCATTCAATATTGTCTACATGATTTAAATATATAAATCAACACATTTTACTAAATATCACTTTGTTGAATGTAAGCGAACCAAGAAGCTGCTAGGAATAGGTCGGTACCTGCTGTATTTAATATATAACTATTATTAATTTTATGTGCTCAAGTAGCATAGATCGAACAATTTTATTTATACTTTCAAACAAGGTAGAAATTGGATTTGGAGACAACTAAAATATTTATGTCAAATTTTATTAATTTATAGATTATTAATTATTAAATACAAGTATTATTCTCCCCAAGATGATATTAATCGCCTGAGCTGTTCAATTCCTACCACTTCAAGAATTTCGACTATATTATATTTTAGACAAGCAGCCACATACATGATTTATTTTATTATATTATTATTAGACATAATCGCTTTAACTAATAATTACAATTTCATGAACGTATCTCAAAATAATTATTTGATAAATTAGTAATTTTACATTAAATTCGTACTATAAGTTGATTTATATCTGGAGAATTATCTAAATTACTATAATAAGTGCTATATAAGAATTTATATTTAAATCGAAATTATAAAACAGATACTGAGTTATAACCTTGAAATATTATTTTGCTTTTTGTTTAAATTTCTAAAAGTGATACGAAGTGAAAGACAAAAATTTATATAATTAGTTAATAACGTATGATTGTTGCCAGAATTTATTTGTTCATTGCTTTTGTAATTATTTAGTAAGTTAATATATTTCAATATATTTGTAATTATATTTTACTATGTGAAGACTCTAACAAATTAATTTAAATTTAGTGATACAAGATCCATTAACAGCATTTTGTAGAATTTTAACCAAATACTAAATCATCTACAGTACAAATTCTATAAATAAACTTAGTTGAACAGAATGATGTGAAAACAATTCTAAACTATAATTCTTAATATTATTGTACCGTAATAATTTTAATAAATTTTTAATCGGGAATACGCAGTCTAAGTTAAATTAGAAGCATAGCTAAGTGAAGAAATGAGAATGTAAATAGTACAAGTTGAGTTCCCTTTTCATTTTGTGTTAATGTTAAACTAACTAGATATGCAAACTATATTTAGCATCAATACCATTATTGTTAATTCTTTAGTTGAATTTGGCGAAATATTGTAATTTATATAGCCCTAAAAACTAGTGAAGTAGCAGATAGAAACTGATACCATCCTTCAATAGCGCTCAGTGCCAAATTAAGATAATTTACGTTTGCACCACTGTTCTAGTTTATGCTTAAAATCAACAGTTAAAATAGCAGTTCATTTTTCAATAGTTAAAATAACTGTCTTTATTATATTGTATTTATTATAGTTATTGAATACGATAATCACTGGCTACCGACCCGTTCCTTGATTCTTCCGTTGTGAAATTTTAGAAGAAGCACTTAAACCCACTTTTTACCCAGAATTATCAGTTTCCAAAAGTTAATTGATGCTTATCAAAGAACTCCATTACACTTTGGCTCAGGTTTTCTATTTATTTTCAAAAAGATGAAAATAAGATGCTTCTATCTAGCTCAGAGCCAGATGGGCAAAACTTGTATCATAAGTAAGATTTTTAGCCGATTCAGACTAATTCTAAATGGATATTTTGCTGAAAATTTATTAACTTATACCGGGTCGAAAATATTTTCAAGTTTCTAAAATCTCTGCAAATTGGGAGTGAAAAAAATTGTTGCAGCAAAATCTTCATTATATAATATGCTAAAAGAATCTAAAGTAGGTTCACCTCAATCTTCATATTATAGGTGCGTGCGCATGTCTTCTAAGGTTAATTTAATATCATAAATGAAGTCTTTTCTATTTTGTATATATTTGGCGGAAATTAATTTAATGAATATTTATAATAATTAAACATATGGAAATATAATATTATAACTTGAATTCATATAAATAGTCATAATTATTTATCATTTCCACTTTAACTATTAATTAATTATAAATATTTATATTAAGCTCAAAAAGTACCTTCAATGTTAATCATTTAAATGTGTGAATACTGTTTACTTATCTAACTAATATTATACATGTTATAGAATTTCATACGCTAGAATTTTTTAAATATTTAGTACATAAAAAATAAATTTGATTTGATCATCATCAATACATTTACAAGTCATGTTATATGTTAATTATAGTATGATATACATTTAGTAATTAATCATTATTAATGAAATCAGTATTAGATATTATTTCATAACTTTAGAAGTAAACTCAAGAAAATTATTGTAATTTACTTTAAATCTCAAGTTGCTAAAATATATAGTTCTATATATAACTAATACTAATATATACTTATATACTTCATACAGCTCATGTAGATCAAATTATTATGATCACAAAATTTTACTAAATTATGAATATATTTATCGAAGAAGAGTAAGTGAAGTAAAATAAAAAGAGATTTATATATCTATATATGTCAACAACATAATATTTTGTTATGACCCAAAACAATTTTCATTCCCAAAATGATGAAAGCTAAATCAGTTATGATGATAGAAATGATGCATAGAATATTGTTAAAAGTATACATTAATGCGATATGACTCATAAATCTTCCATACAGCAATAATCTCACACGGCGTTTGAAAACTGGTGTTAATGAAAATTTGTAGATAAAGTGGAATTTTAAGTTATGTTAATATTCATTACAGTTTAAAGTAATACAGGTAGATAATGTAATCGTAGTAGTATTTAGTAATGCTTGTTCCATCTATATGAAGGAATCCGTAGACGATGTCTACTTCTTATTTTATGTATAAAATTTGATACATATTTGAATATATGTTGAAATACACGAAATATAATATTTTTAGTTAACTATTATTAATATTTATAATAATTCTAAAATTTAAATAATTATTATGAATACACTCCAAACACATAGTGTTACATACTATGAATCTGATGAAGAAGAATCTGAAAATTTTGACTATGAATATGACGAAGATGATCTAGAAGAACTAAATAAAATATTTAATGATCATGAAGAAGAAGTTTTGAGCTAAAATAAACCAAAAGAAACCAAAGTTCGAAATTCTGTATCAAGAGTTTAAGATTTTATGTTACAGTTACAAAGCAAGTTTCGAGACATATATACAAAATATCCAGATTATTTTCTGGGTAAAAACCTTGTAATTGATGAATAACTTATCAAATTTGCAGGTAGAATATTCTTTTTATAGTATAATCCTGCTAAACCAGCAAAAAGAGGTATACTTGTAAGAGCTTGTGTGGATACATTTACTAATTTTATATTATCAATGGATTTATACGCAGCTTCGTAAACAGTACCTAAAGGTGAAACAAAAACTCTTGATGTTATTAAAAGACTTATTGATTTTCCAAAATAGCCTAACTGCACACTATTTATTATGGTACAATTGACGTAGTTGAGTATATTAAATCAATAGGGCTTGAATATGTTGGAACTTTTAGACCAAGTCGACTTGGTAAAGAATTATCATAAAATTTAGAGAAGTTGTAATTGAATTAAGTTGTTTAATATCCAGTGTTTAAAGAAGTTAAACTAAAGAAAACGACCAAATAAGTTCTAGTTAAAGATGTAAACGTCCTTTAATGGTAATGCAAAAAGTAGAAAACTTTAACCATGATATATACAAAATCAAAATTTGTGAAATAACCCTGTTAAATGTAAGAATTTGTAAGTTCTCGTGGTATTCCCAGAGAACAACCTGAAATAGTTCGTTACTACAATAATAATTATAAAGGAGTTGATTACGTAGACCAACTTACAAAAAATATTAAGTTTCCAGGACGATGTACTCGTTGGACCACAAGGATGTTTATTTATTTTATGTAAGTAATATTAGTTAATGGGTTTTCTTTGATGAAATTATTGTATCCAGAATATAAAGAAATTAAAATAACGGATTATGTTGAAAGCATAATTGATTAAATGAAAATAAATCTAACAAAATATGAAATTAAAGCTACACCACGAAAAATTGAAGGTTGTAACCAACCAGTAGTAAGCCCAATTAAAGAACCAGTAATAGAAGCATATAAACACTATCATGTATATACAAAAGTAAGTGCGTAATGTGTCGGCTGCAAATAATGTAATAGCAGATATGTGTGTTCGTGCAAAGGATATCATTTGTATCCAGAGTGTTATAAAACGCATATTAGTGAATAAAATGACATAAGTGGGTACACACACATTTATAAAAAATGAATAAAGTGATTTAAAATACGAATAATATGTTTTGATATATATTGAACACAAAAATAGTAATTTACCTATTAAATGGTTGAAGTCGATTTCGAGAATTTTGTTAATTATTTGCGAAGTGGAAATACTGACAAGCTTAACATTATTTCGTTTCAACAAAATTAATAACATAAAATAAACCTCTCAACTCAATTAATCTTCTACCGCATACTTACTAAAACAGTTGTTCAATTAATTTGATTATAGCAACCCAAATGGTAAAATAATATCACATATCGTATTGTAGAGCATTTTTCAATGGGTCAAAATCATGATAGAGTAATATTAGAGCTAATACGAACATCCATACCTTGTAGGGTACATGCTAATAACATAATCAAAATTTTAGAATGAAAATCAAATAAAATATTTCACTTGACTCATTTGTGATGTGTAGTTAAATAAATCATATTATAGCTATTTCTGGAATTTATTAATAATAGCATTATCAATTATTAATTACACTAAATTGACATGAAATGCAATTTATTTAAATCATATAATTTCATTCATAATTAAGCTATAATTACAATAATAATATTTTGAGTGCTGAAAGTAGCTGCTTTTAGCTATATTGCTAATATTATAAAATATGACTGAATACGTAAAATAATTTGAGTTATAATTAAATAACTACATTATTTATATTATTTGGATCACTTTATGTTTTCAATTAAGTATTTAAGTTTCTAAATCAATGTTAATTTGATACTTATGTCATCACATAGGAAGTGGTTAATGTGACAGAATCATCAAGGCATTTTATGAACGGAGCAACTTTCATAGTTTTCCACTCATAATGAAATATAAACTCTTCAGTTATTGTTATTGATTGTCGGTATGTGATATTATATTTGTTTTACAACTATATTATCTTTCTACGTTATATTTAAGCACTATAAGCTAAATAATGTATATTAAATGTTTAAATTACTCACTGACTTCATTTTTAGCATACAGAATATTTCTAAATATTTTAAGTGAAGTTGAGAAATAGAAATAGTATATTATTTGTATAATACTATAATACGTCAATCCCCTTAGAAATCCTTAACGTACGTTAGAAATGAAACGTTGGGACTTTTAACTAAGGACGGAAAAAACTTGGATTCGTTGTTTATGCTGCGATAACATAATATTTTGAATAATTGTTTTGAATAGTCGTTTTTCTATTCCTATTTTATTTACTCAATATTAAGTCAGTTAGTTTACTTTGTAGTGTAGATCAAGTAATATTCGCTTTTCATGTCATTTTGTATAAGTTTATGTTTATAAAATCATATTACAAAGAATAAATAGATTAAACACAATTCATGTGTCCACTCCAATAGATGATCGAGAAACGAGTCTTAATTTTGCAGTTGGTAGCCTTCTTCGCGAACATAGCAGTTGGTGTGGTCGGCATTGCTCTACCATATTTGTTTAGCAATAACAAAAATGTCGAGAAGATAATGTCGTACATGAACTGCGCTGCTGGTGGCGTTCTCGGTGGTGTGTCCATTATTCACATTCTCCCAGAAACGGGCGAAGTTCTGAACAAATTAGTCAATGACTTTCCGCTCAGCTTCTATATTACGTTCGGTGGCCTGTTCGTAATGGTTACTTTGGTGAAACTAGGTGGTCACTCTCACGGAGACCATGAAACTGAGATTGACAGCATCATTGTTAAGGAGGACTCGGTTCAACAGGACTCACTTGAAAACTAAACGAACTCTGAGCTTCTCGAACAAGCTGTTTTACTAAAGAAGCACGAGCACCACCATGAAGAGTCCTTGAAGCCGAAGAACATCGGCTCTGTTGTAATGCTCCTGGTTGGGCTCATGATCCACGATGTTTCAGAAGGCATCAGCCTTGGTCTTTGCACCACTTTCGACGACACTTTCCAGATGTTCATGGCCATCTTCCTGCACAAGTGGTGCGAACAGGTATGCCAAGCTATTTGTGGAATAAGAGAAGGACTCTCCTTCAAGCAGAACATGGCCTTCTTGGTCCCACTCTGCATGGCCACTCCAATAGCTCAGATTACCGCCTTCTTCATCATCTACTTCACGACCGGATCTGGTGAGCTCCCACTAACCGCATTGGTTGTCCAAGACTGCTTCATGAGCTTCGCGGCCGGTACTTTCATCGGAATCATGTTCGAGGAAGTCATCGCCGTCGAGATGACAGAAAGTAACAATAAGAAGTCGCTGATATTCAAGCTGCTCACGTTCTTGCTCGGATTCGCGCTCATATCCAGCGTGAGCATTTACGAGTGGGCTTCCAACAAATGATTTTGTTTCATTTAAAGTTAAATATCTTGTAAATTATTTGTTTACTTATTCCTTTCTCAAGAATTAAGATTTTTTGAGATTGTATTAAGCAATCACAATTAAGCCAACACCATCTTAGTTATATTGACGTGCATTAACTTATAACATGGATATCTTTACTTATTAAAAATGGAATGTAATGCAAATACTAAATAATATAATAAAATGATCTTCGTATTTCACGATCTTACATTATAATAAGCACTAATATTTAATTACAAATATATAACTGATGTGTAGTGTGATTTTAGTATATAATTTTTGTGTAGATCATTCATGTGTAGTTTTACTACTATTCCTATATCAAATAATTATAGAACTGAATTTAAAATAGAACTGATACGATTATTATTAAAGACACATTTTGAAGTTTTAGACGTCCCAACATTTCAGTTCTACCACTTCAATTATGGGTCGCGTTTTAACAATCAACAACCAACAGTTCAGCTGTTTCCTTAGACACCAGGTGCAATTCGTCTGTAACCAAATATTTGTTTCAGACTACCACATGTCGATGGTATTTCAAAAACTCTCCAATGCGCAAAGACAATAATGTTGGTAAAATATGTCAATTCTGCTTAATAAGACGTGTCAGCAGGTGAAGGATTTCTATTACAATTCTTGGGTGAGATAATTCTCCCCAGACTTAACTTAATTTAAAGACGAGCTAGTACAGCTGATTGAAGAAACAAAGTCACAATGTGAGGAGAAAGAAACAGCGAGGAAAGTTTGTGATTAATTAATTCAACGTTATAAACACTTCGACTTTAACATGAAGGCCATTAACTAGTATGTGCGCAAGCTGATACTAAAACCACAGTAAGACATTGAATATCGGGTTTTTGTGTGAATTTTATGGAGTTTCAAATCATATAATTCATAAACACGTAAGAAACTATTGTCATAAAATATATAATATTTAAAATCATGGAGTATATATAAACTATATTATATGTATTATTGTTGCACATATTGCACACGCAATAATAAAGAACTGAACGATAATTGTATATAAGTATCTTATTTCACATTATACACACCAATGTATATAGTATTTAATAAAGAATAATATCTGTCTATAGAACAATAACCCAATGTACGAGTTTTACGTTTATTTGATGTAAACCAAAATAAGAATTTAATTAAGAATATTGTGTCTTTTGATTAGTCCCAAATCAAAACTATAAATATAGAACTGAAAATCAAAAATTATAGAACTGATACATTATTTATATAAAGCAGCTTCCGTATATATTATATGTATAAGTTTGTTTTCCGTTCCAAATTATGGGCCGCTTACCTACCATCAACCGCAAGGTATTTGGACAAGTATTCATGCAACAAATGCAACTCATGTGCAACCAGTCTTTCGACGACGACCAGCACGTTTCTTTGGTGTTCCAGAACCTCTCCAACACACAGCGCGCGGTTTGCTGGCAACAGCTGGCACTCGCCCTGAACAAGGAAGTCCAGCCCGTGAAGGACTTCTACTACAACACCTGGATCCGGCAGTTTTCGCCAGACCTGGACTTGTTCAAGAAGGAAATCGAAGAGATCGTTTCGGAAACTATCTGCGACCTGAAGTGCGTCCAGATCGTATGCGAGCGGTTCACGGCCAGGTACAAGCACATCCAGTTCCACATGAAGGCGGTCAACCAGTTCGTCCGGAAGCTGGTTTCCAAATAGCAGCAACAATTGGCGCAATATGAGTGATGATTTAAATATCAGACTATATATTTACCACATCATTGAAAACATTATACTTGTATACACAAGATTGTAAAAAGATAATTATATATTGTTGCGATAAAATAGTTAAATTTCAATATTAACAGATTCGTTATCATAATATATATGAGATACCATAATTATATTTTCAGAATTGAATCTAAATGAAAAAAATTAGGAGCAAATTTGATGACTTAAATTCGTTAATTAGTTATAATCATGAACGAAATCTATTGTTGTTGTAGAGACTGTGAATAACCTACAAATAGTTTTATCAATGGACGTTTTCATTTTTATTGTATTTTCTGGTTATTTATATTATTAATCACTCGTTACGTGTGTTATTTCTAGTTACTGAATACTTCTGTGATACACATTTAAAAAATTAGTATAAATCGTTAACGAAGCCTTGCATTAACATATTAGTAAATATAACTAAACTTACAAGACTTTTCATTTTGTTACATTAAAATCTTACTAATTTAATAACTAGTTACCAATTTATAATTATTAATATAATTATTATAACAAAAATATACGAAAATTTAATAAAATTTGACGAATATAGTTTATTATATTGCTCAGCAAATATATGGATGTTCGGTCCAACATAGTAATATTATGTAATATTAGAAATTACTTATATTTATCACTTCATGTATGCACCCATATTATCATACTGCATTACTTATTGCGTCCTTTCTGAATCTTGTGCAATGTTTAAATAAGCAGAAGATTTGTTGCAAAGCATACACGCAACACAAAAAGTGATTAAGAGACCAAAGAATCCAATTATGCACATATTTACTCCAACTGTCATGTATTAACTATCATATGAATCAAAGTTATAGTAATAATCCGGCGTAGCAACTACACAAAACACTACTCCTGCTATAAACATTGAAATGAACATTAGGCAAGTACATATCAAAATGTAGCAATATCTATGACACTTCTAGCAACACATATTGAAGTGGTGTATTTATGAATTAAATACAAAATTGTTTAAATATTAGGGTTTTTCTTAAAAGATAAAACATGATAAATCAAAGTTCGACCAAATTGAACACATAATAATTATGATGCTAAAAGAGTACTCACTGTATATCAATGTTAAATTGTTATCTTTTATACAAATATGTATCAAATAGTGATAATCGTATATATATCGAAAAGTAATTTATGTTGTAATCTGATAATAATAATTGTCAAATAAAATACATATGTATTTTTATTTTCAATACTCCGTACTTAATATTAAGAATTAAAAAGAATGTACTCACTGAGTGAAGTGCAATTTGAGTGATGCAATATTTAGTAGCTCATTATTCACACAATAATATATATATATATATATATATTCATTTCACTTCCTCGAGACGGCACAAACAGACTTCATTGAGACTTTCGAAAGCAAAACATGAGCTCTCGCACGCCAGTGTTTCCACTTTCAAAACGGGATCAACCCGTCATTTATGTATAAATATATATAATCCCCAACGCGAAAGGCAATGACAAGAAAATTTAGTCTCTCAAAGAGAAGATCGCCAAATTGTAAAGAGAATTGTAAAGTTAATTTGATACAGCGGCGACAGTGATGCGTAAATTCAAAGAAACCAAAAAGAAGCATGACGACAAGAAGATCACTTAAAAGACAAGCAATGCCGAAGCCCAGCCTGAAAACGAGAAGAAAAAGACTAAAGTAAGTTAGAAAGCTGAACCTACGAAGAATATCGAAGAAAAGGCGCCTAACAAAACGAAGCCTAAGGACGCTCAGAAGCAGAAAGAGGAAAAGCCCCCAGTCTAAAAGTCACAAGATCAAAAGACCACTTAAAAGCCCCAATCTAGCGCAAAGTCTCCTCAAAAGGAAACTTAGAAAAAGAAAGAGGATAAATGTCTTAGAAAAGCCTGTCAAATCATAGCCAAAAGATGGTCAAAATGAATAAAAACGATAGCTGACGCAAAATAGGAAACCAAGCCAATCTTAACGAATGCCTAGAAGAAGAAGCATCAAATTGAATATCAGAAATAGTTTATCTAACAATAGAGAGCTAAATAAGATATCAATGCGCCTAAACCCTAGGAAATAGTTAATCCACCACCGGCAATATACTCCGAAATTAGGGATTTGTAAAAACAAATAAACTAAGAAGGAACCCAGGTACCTAATCAAGTTAATGAAACGATGCATCAAAGGCAACCATCACCAAGCAATGCCAATACAACGGAACAACCTCTCGTGCAAACCAAAGGAAATAACGAGCAAAAAGGAACTGAGAAGCGAGAACCAGTTTCTAAAAATCAAGTAGCGAATCAGGTGAAACTGGTCCGCTAACGACTCAGTGAGGGCCCTGCTGGGTCTTTACTGAGTGGGCATAAATGACGGGTTGAGCCCGTTTTGAAAGTGGAAACACTGGCGTGCGAGAGCCCATGTTTTGCTTTCGAAAGTCTCAATGAAGTCTGTTTGTGCCGTCTCGAGGAAGTGAAATGAATATATATATATATATATATTATTGTGTGAATAATGAGCTACTAAATATTGCATCACTCAAATTGCACTTCACTCAGTGAGTACATTCTTTTTAATTCTTAATATTAAGTACGGAGTATTGAAAATAAAAATTTAAATGTATTTTATTTGACAATTATTATTATCAGATTACAACATAAATTACTTTTCGATATATATACGATTATCACTATTTGATACATATTTGTATAAAAGATAACAATTTAACATTGATATACAGTGAGTACTCTTTTAGCATCATAATTATTATGTGTTCAATTTGGTCGAACTTTGATTTATCATGTTTTATCTTTTAAGAAAAACCCTAATATTTAAACAATTTTGTATTTAATTCATAAATACACCACTTCAATATGTGTTGCTAGAAGTGTCATAGATATTGCTACATTTTGATATGTACTTGCCTAATGTTCATTTCAATGTTTATAGCAGGAGTAGTGTTTTGTGTAGTTGCTACGCCGGATTATTACTATAACTTTGAGTCATATGATAGTTAATACATGACAGTTGGAGTAAATATGTGCATAATTGGATTCTTTGGTCTCTTAATCACTTTTTGTGTTGCGTGTATGCTTTGCAACAAATCTTCTGCTTATTTAAACATTGCACAAGATTCAGAAAGGACGCAATAAGTAATGCAGTATGATAATATGGGTGCATACATGAAGTGATAAATATAAGTAATTTCTAATATTACATAATATTACTATGTTGGACCGAACATCCATATATTTGCTGAGCAATATAATAAACTATATTCGTCAAATTTTATTAAATTTTCGTATATTTTTGTTATAATAATTATATTAATAATTATAAATTGGTAACTAGTTATTAAATTAGTAAGATTTTAATGTAACAAAATGAAAAGTCTTGTAAGTTTAGTTATATTTACTAATATGTTAATGCAAGGCTTCGTTAACGATTTATACTAATTTTTTAAATGTGTATCACAGAAGTATTCAGTAACTAGAAATAACACACGTAACGAGTGATTAATAATATAAATAACCAGAAAATACAATAAAAATGAAAACGTCCATTGATAAAACTATTTGTAGGTTATTCACAGTCTCTACAACAACAATAGATTTCGTTCATGATTATAACTAATTAACGAATTTAAGTCATCAAATTTGCTCCTAATTTTTTTCATTTAGATTCAATTCTGAAAATATAATTATGGTATCTCATATATATTATGATAACGAATCTGTTAATATTGAAATTTAACTATTTTATCGCAACAATATATAATTATCTCTTTACAATCTTGTGTATACAAGTATAATGTTTTCAATGACGTGGTAAATATATAGTCTGATATTTAAATCATCACTCATATTGCGCCAATTGTTGCTGCTATTTGGAAACCAGCTTCCGGACGAACTGGTTGACCGCCTTCATGTGGAACTGGATGTGCTTGTACCTGGCCGTGAACCGCTCGCATACGATCTGGACGCACTTCAGGTCGCAGATAGTTTCCGAAACGATCTCTTCGATTTCCTTCTTGAACAAGTCCAGGTCTGGCGAAAACTGCCGGATCCAGGTGTTGTAGTAGAAGTCCTTCACGGGCTGGACTTCCTTGTTCAGGGCGAGTGCCAGCTGTTGCCAGCAAACCGCGCGCTGTGTGTTGGAGAGGTTCTGGAACACCAAAGAAACGTGCTGGTCGTCGTCGAAAGACTGGTTGCACATGAGTTGCATTTGTTGCATGAATACTTGTCCAAATACCTTGCGGTTGATGGTAGGTAAGCGGCCCATAATTTGGAACGGAAAACAAACTTATACATATAATATATACGGAAGCTGCTTTATATAAATAATGTATCAGTTCTATAATTTTTGATTTTCAGTTCTATATTTATAGTTTTGATTTGGGACTAATCAAAAGACACAATATTCTTAATTAAATTCTTATTTTGGTTTACATCAAATAAACGTAAAACTCGTACATTGGGTTATTGTTCTATAGACAGATATTATTCTTTATTAAATATTATATACATTGGTGTGTATAATGTGAAATAAGATACTTATATACAATTATCGTTCAGTTCTTTATTATTGCGTGTGCAATATGTGCAACAATAATACATATAATATAGTTTATATATACTCCATGATTTTAAATATTATATATTTTATGACAATAGTTTCTTACGTGTTTATGAATTATATGATTTGAAACTCCATAAAATTCACACAAAAACCCGATATTCAATGTCTTACTGTGGTTTTAGTATCAGCTTGCGCACATACTAGTTAATGGCCTTCATGTTAAAGTCGAAGTGTTTATAACGTTGAATTAATTAATCACAAACTTTCCTCGCTGTTTCTTTCTCCTCACATTGTGACTTTGTTTCTTCAATCAGCTGTACTAGCTCGTCTTTAAATTAAGTTAAGTCTGGGGAGAATTATCTCACCCAAGAATTGTAATAGAAATCCTTCACCTGCTGACACGTCTTATTAAGCAGAATTGACATATTTTACCAACATTATTGTCTTTGCGCATTGGAGAGTTTTTGAAATACCATCGACATGTGGTAGTCTGAAACAAATATTTGGTTACAGACGAATTGCACCTGGTGTCTAAGGAAACAACTGAACTGTTGGTTGTTGATTGTTAAAACGCGACCCATAATTGAAGTGGTAGAACTGAAATGTTGGGACGTCTAAAACTTCAAAATGTGTCTTTAATAATAATCGTATCAGTTCTATTTTAAATTCAGTTCTATAATTATTTGATATAGGAATAGTAGTAAAACTACACATGAATGATCTACACAAAAATTATATACTAAAATCACACTACACATCAGTTATATATTTGTAATTAAATATTAGTGCTTATTATAATGTAAGATCGTGAAATACGAAGATCATTTTATTATATTATTTAGTATTTGCATTACATTCCATTTTTAATAAGTAAAGATATCCATGTTATAAGTTAATGCACGTCAATATAACTAAGATGGTGTTGGCTTAATTGTGATTGCTTAATACAATCTCAAAAAATCTTAATTCTTGAGAAAGGAATAAGTAAACAAATAATTTACAAGATATTTAACTTTAAATGAAACAAAATCATTTGTTGGAAGCCCACTCGTAAATGCTCACGCTGGATATGAGCGCGAATCCGAGCAAGAACGTGAGCAGCTTGAATATCAGCGACTTCTTATTGTTACTTTCTGTCATCTCAACGGCGATGACTTCCTCGAACATGATTCCGATGAAAGTACCGGCCGCGAAGCTCATGAAGCAGTCTTGGACAACCAATGCGGTTAGTGGGAGCTCACCAGATCCGGTCGTGAAGTAGATGATGAAGAAGGCGGTAATCTGAGCTATTGGAGTGGCCATGCAGAGTGGGACCAAGAAGGCCATGTTCTGCTTGAAGGAGAGTCCTTCTCTTATTCCACAAATAGCTTGGCATACCTGTTCGCACCACTTGTGCAGGAAGATGGCCATGAACATCTGGAAAGTGTCGTCGAAAGTGGTGCAAAGACCAAGGCTGATGCCTTCTGAAACATCGTGGATCATGAGCCCAACCAGGAGCATTACAACAGAGCCGATGTTCTTCGGCTTCAAGGACTCTTGGTGATGATTACTGTCTTCAAACATTGACTTTTCTTCTTAATCCTCAGAGCTCAAAGGTTCAACAATCAACGTTTCAGTATATTATGGCTAAGTGAATGTGTTATTGTTTGTAATATTTTCACAACCTTAAACAACAGGGGCTATGTTTAGTTTTTCGTAGCGTTGTCAGTTTCAGAATGTTCATGAGAATGACCGCCCAGTTTAACCAAAGAAACCATTATAAATATCCCAGCGAATGTAATATAAAAACTTATAGGAAAATTCCGAACTAGTGGGTTTAAGACGGAACCAGTTTCAGGGAGAATGTGAATTATGGACACACCACCGAGTACTCCACCTGCGGCACAGTTCATGTACGACATTATCTTCTCAACATTTTTATTGTTCTTGAATAAGTACGGTAAAGCGATGCAAACTACGCCTACGGCTATATTCGCGAAAAATGCGACCAATTAAAGGGTTAAAACACGTTTTTCAATCATTGTTTATACTGGAGTGGATTAAACTTCAAAAATAATTCACAAATGATATAATAAGCATTATGTTCGAATTTAAGATATATAATGATCGATTTAATCTAATAGTGAATTAAACAAGGATAAACAATTATTAATTTTTGATATCATACATTATTGCAAGTATTGTAACTATTCTATATATAATTACTCAAAATTTGTGTAAACATTGTTCACAACTTAATCAATTGTTTCCAAATTAAAAAATGTCCAGTATTTTTTAAATATTCATCACTTTACCTTTATTCAATCAGCATACGCCTGTTATTTTTTAAGTGGTGATTTCGAGGGTGATTATTTAGTGTTTGATTGTTGGCTGAAATTTTGGCTTTTGTTTTTGTTGATTAGTTCTGAGCTTTTATTATCTTTTTGCGAGACTTTGCTTGAGACTGGTGGTTCAGGTTCTGGTTGTTATTCTGGTTCGGTTTCTTCTTCGTAAACGTATTGATATTCGTATTCAGCGCTTTCTTCCTCTTCTTCGAATATTTCGCTTTGTTTTTGTTGTATTGGGTCTAGGTCTCCTTCAATTTCGAGCATTTCTTTGAGTAGTTCCCATATTTTCATGTAGTCTTCGGTTTCGATGTGTATTTCGTTGTTAACGACTAGGTATATGTTGCAGTAGTCTTTGAAGTCCATGAATTGTTCTATTTCTTTGTCGTTTTCGTTTAGTATTGATATTGTCTATAGTGCTTCAATTTGCATGTATTCTTCTTCGAATCCGTCGATTCCTACGATGAAGCTCACTCTTTGTGTTTTCTGTTGAATTCTGGTTAAATCAAGCAGCAATTACAGTGGGTGTCCGATTTGTTTGTACTTTGGTCTGATGAAGCAAACGACTTGAATTTGGTATAAGTCAATTTTGCGTCTGAATTCGAGTTTTGAGTCTTTAAATTGGAATTGGTTCAGATTTGCTTAAATTTAATGGAGTCTGTTCCTGAAGTCGTTTATCTCAGGGGCTCTTTGTTTCGTTTATTGAGCGATTACAAATAATTCATTCACGTAAACGAATATGAAAACGATTTGGATCAAATCGTTTTGCCTGTTTTCCAATTTGATCAGGTTATTTGATTTATCAGAAATCGTGAAGTACTAGTCCGAGATTCGGAACCTGTTTTGCTCTAATTTTTACTATAACAGGTTTATGTCAAAACAGGGCTGAAGATTCGTGTCGAAGGAGTGGGTGTGGATTAAGGACACCTGCTTTGAAGCGTAGGCCATCCAGACGATATTTTTGCTGTTTTCCTGATGAATTTGATCCAGCTCGGTTTAAAAGTGAGTTTGTATTATCGATTTGGAGCTCACACGCACTTTCTTTGTCTGCTTTGGCGCTGGGGGAGTGAACGGAGAATTATTCAAAAACTGCAAAGATTACGGCAAAAACGGAGTGATCTGGTCCAAAAATGACTCCTGAGACGATAACGGAGTACCAGCCAAATTCAAACGCACCAAGCGCTTGAAGTTCTACACCATCTTCAACTCATTCACGTCAACGAACAACGTGTTAGATAAATCCAACTCCAAGATGGCATAATTGCACTCAATACCGCGCAAAGACTCAAGCATCGTTCCTGAAGCTGTCAGAGTTAGCAACTTTCGCGTATTTTTTAATTACTACAAGGATTTAATCGGCGTTCCAGTAACATTTATTTAGGTTAAATTCACCAACTTCTCACAGCCAGTAAAAGAACGCAAGTTCGGACAATTTCGAGCCACTAAAGATGTTGTTTGAGGAAATGTGTTGCATCCCTCAAAACCTTAAAGCTCCTAACTTGAAACGTCGATTTCTTAAATATCGCGCTTATAGAATGGACGAATAAGATTTTCAGTCATTATATGTGATGTGGAAAATTCTATAAATCAATAAAATATAAATATTATAATATGCGTATATATTAATTTAAATGCTGTTTATAACATTTATAATAGGTACTATTCTGAATTTTTGTTTTCCATTTATAAAAATATATTTAAACTACATAATATTGTTAAATTATCTTCATGCTTATTAATCCCCTTCTTATACTTCTGCCTTATCACCTTCTTATTTAACATCAGCTTCTTTTTTAATTACTCTCCTTGTAAACCACTAATCATAATCTTTTATAGCTTGTATTTACTATAATCCACTCATATCTGCAAAAGCTTGTTGTAATTTTTCTTTCTCAGCTTCATCTAATTTATCAAAGCCAGCTTTTATAATTGATTTAATTTTTGGAGTTTACTTTAGTTGGTCTGGGAATATATACAAATGACCTAACGTATACATAACTAAATCTGTCATTTCTAACATCTTTATTTATGTTCTGTCAAGGCTATTTGTAATTAGCTTTTTCTCTTTGCGCTATTATTTCAGTTTTTCTTCCTTTTCCTTTTCAGCTGGGTTATCGTCATAAAATTTCTGAAGTTAAATTTTATAGAGATCATAAGCTTCTTTGGCTTATTGCTTATAAATTTCTTGTTATTATGGAGGTAGTTCTAACCATAGTTGTGGTACCGGCTTATTTTCTTCTTTGTTATATTCTATTTATCCGCTTTTAATTTGACTTTAAAATATGAGATATGCTGATGCTGGTTGAACAGGCTTCATTGGAATGGAATATAATGTTAAATCATAATACTGTATGTTTCTTATTAATATGATCATAAATATAACTATTTTCACTTTTACTGACTTTTAAAATAGATTAAAATTAACAGCTTAATTATGGTGAATTACTGGTAAAGATTACATTATAACCGCTTATGAGCAGTAAGGCTAAATTCTTAAATAACTTCAATAAAATGATCGTTTATTCACTTCTTCATTTGTTCGTATTCTGCCCATGAGATCGTTTCTTTGGAACTTTCGTAGCGAGTGCATTTTATTTCTTTGATCACTTCATCCGTTAATTTCACGCGCACCCCGGCCTTTAAAAGCAATTGTTACAACGTTGTTTTTTGATCCCAGTTCTGTTCCAAAGCTACTTCGGGTAGATACGTTCCACTTTTTCCTTTGTAATTGATTAGGATCCCATGTTTTCCAACCTCCCAATCAAGTGCGTCCACTGGCTGATAATTAACTAATAGTGAAACAGCTACTGAAAGTGTTGGGAGCTCTGAAACGCTTATTGGGTCAAAACGGGGGTCCTACATAGCTGCTATAATAGCGTACTCGGGGATACCAGTACGCAAATTTAACCCGCCCAAATTACCAATGCAACCACGCAAATCATCCTCGTTTTTGTGGTATGTAACAAACAAAGGGCAAGACTCGTTTGGGATTTCATTTAATAAATTTTAGTCTGGCTTTTAATTCTTCAATTTTTGTTCGAGAACGTGAAAGGCAATGAAGCAAAGTCTCTTAGATGATTGCATTAAAGTGGAATAAAATCTAGGCTAGTAACAGATTATTTTATATTTTATATCGAAGGAGCAGTGACAAGAAGGCTGGTTCAGGACGACCATCGACAAAGCTGAAAAAAGTGAATTTTTGCTGGAATAGTATCTTTTTCATCTGTTTATAGTGTGGGTTCTTTATATTAGCCCATGCTGGGCCAGCAGCTAAAATATATCCAATTTTGTGTTTCGATTGGTGAAGATCCTAATTTTCTCCATTTTAATGAGATATATTATGATAATTAAACAAATCATTTTGCATTTTCATAATCTGTTATGTTAATATATTTCACACCAAAAGTATTTTGAATGAAGATCGTATAAATCTTAAATTAATTTACTATATTGTGTATATTTGTGCTTATAATGAATATCGTTTATATTATAAATATTTAAACCCATTTCATATTAGAATAATAAAGTTTTAACTTCGTAAGCAAAGTATACTAATATAATTGTTTCTAAGCTCGTAAAATAAATACTAATCACATAATTGAGAAATATATTTAAATAAATATTGTTTGATTTTGTTTAAACACTAATTATAAAAACAAGTAATCATATTCATATGAATTTAGTAGGTGGGACTATAGCATAATAATTTAACTATACAAATCAGGTAATTGCTAATAAAGTTTAAATAAATATACTAATCTGTACTTTTGTCATTAAATTTAATAGACTACTAGTTAATATACTATTAATATACTGCTTGCTAGGAAACAAAAGTATAATATTTTATAAACATGGGAAATGAATATATTACTCACTTCTATAGTTTTGCGATAGTCTAAACACTAACTTGATAGTAGGATTTACATATAAGTTTTGTGGCGATTCATTTGGAGTGGACATGAAATATTTTATTAATATAATTCATTTATACGACTATAATTTTAGTGTTTAATTCATATATTTTTATAATTTCATGTTTCCAAATTATATATATCGGCTCACTCTTTTGGTACATCTCAAAAACATCCACTCAATAATCAATTACTTCAATCACAAGAAACATTAAAAAGGGTATTTTCATTTTAAACGCGTTCTTTACTCCTTTACATAAAGGACTCTATATTTTCAGTGTTAATTATTTGAGATGTCATCAAATTATATCAATTCAGAAATGATAGTATTGTTTTATACTTTATCGTGTTATTACTGTGTTATTAATATTTATATAACATTAATGTTAGGTTATTAAATTTTCAGAGATGATGGGTGTGGATAAGATAGTTATAAGATATTACATCTACTGTGTATTTATACTTATTAAGGATATATTCATTGAGGAATAGTATTTAATGTATTCTCTGAAACGGTATGTTATATTTACAACTAAATATTAAGTTGTCCTTAAAGGTTAAACGTTTTAATTAGAAATTATTTCTGGTGAAGTTATAGTGTTTATATATGTTTATATTTCACTATTTATTTCTTTCTATTTATTTCAAATTATAAAACAATTTTTTTAATTGATATTTTCTATTATCTATTTCTGAAATTATCTTAATGTATGAGACTAAACTATTTAAAACGTGTTGTTCTCATGTATTTTATTGAGTTGTTCACTTTTTGTGTTTTCTCTTATGCATGATAGTTTTGATTTTCAGGTTACTGTTATTGTATAGATGTTTAAGATGTACCTGAGTGAGCCGACATACGTTCAGAATGTCACGAGTCCCTTGGATTGACTCGTTCCAGGGACGGTTTCATTCTGAGAGATTCTGTTGAGGGTGTCCTCAAGTTCAATCTCTATAACGATTTCATCGTTGTTGGTTTGCGCTTTCTTCGCAGATGACTAGGCTGCTTAAGCTGTTCTTTGTACTTCAGTATCGAAGTGATTCAAGTTGTTTTCTTTTGAGTAACTACTGTACTTTTCAAGTTTTTATGATTCCATGTATATGGTCCAAAAGCTTAGAGATTTGAACAATTTATCAGGTTTGCAGTATCGACTCATTTCAATAATTGAACGTGGATCCATTTACAACCATGGTGTTATTATTATTGGTATAACGTTTTTGTTGTCAAAGATTTTGCCATATTTCTCGATTTTTGTTTTGTACATAGCAAGTGGGTTCTTGCTGACTGAGAAATCAAAGGTTTGATTATCTTTGGTGACTATATCTGGTTATAACTTGGATTATTCATCGTCATTAACTTGTCTAGCTGTTCTACATACCATTGGGTTGTGTTTTTTTATCAATTATATTGATGATATTGCTTACTTGAGCATTGTGTATTTACTTTGTCAAACCGTTCATACCTTTACAGTACATGTGATGATTTTGCATAACAACTTCAGTTCTACAGCAGGGGCAGAAAATATGTATTCCTTCTTCGTTTTGTTTGAAGAATTTCTCTGGTGTAAAAATGCTTTGGCATGTTAAATCAAATTATTCATTGGTTAAGATTCGACGGCTTAATAAACTCATGTGTGCAATATTGATGAGTTCCGGTTTGGGTTTTCTTGAATCATTAGAGTACTAGAGTATTAGAGTATTCTTAAGCTCTATCTGCTTAAATAGTAAGGTTTGCTTCGAATTTTTTGGTGGCATTGTCAATGAATTCTTTGCGTTTGTTATGATATTGTTCAAAGCCTTAATCAACATCATTGGGACAACTCATTACAAGTTATTACGTATCAAATGCTTGTCCAGGCATTAATAGTTGAAGTCCCTATGCATCATGCGGGTTATATAAGAATTCATATATTCTTTGTGTGGTGCATTCAACCCCAAATAATTCTTTGACATATTCTGCTATTTATTAATCTAATATTTCATACTTGGATTTTGAATCGCTTAAGTCAATAAAGGCTCCCCAGTTTGCTTTTGGAACGAGGATATATTAAATGAATTTAAGGATAACATGGTTATTTACCTTATTTTAATGCAACCTCTTTAGATTCTCCATTACTTTTTTGGCTTTCTCTGATATGGATGTATCAATAATTGCCTTTGATGTACCAAGCTATGGTTCGAATTCAACACCCATAAAGTTAATCTTATGCCCCTTCCTTGTTGATTAACATTTAGCCTGTTTTAGAGTGAGCCCGATATTGCGGAATTCTGCATCTGCCGAATTTAGAGCTAATTCATCTGATTGATCTGTATCGAGACCCAGTAATATATCGTCGCAGTATGCGATAACATCATATGTTTCAGAGAGTTTCTGGATTACTGTATTTATATACAAGCTAAATAAAAGGCTCGATAGGCAGTCTCCTTATCCGGAACCACATTTGAGTTAGCCAGTAGCTCTCGAGTAGCGTAATTCGAGCATACTCATGATATATTGAATAATGTTAAGCGGGACGGCTGCAAGTTTGAGGGCATATTCTAGGTACTCCCAGTTTATTGATGAAAAAGCTGCTTATATATCCAGTTTAAGAAGATGTTTCGTTTCGTGCATTTTTCTAGCTTTTATAACGCACTTTACCATCGATTATTTCTGCATCGCATATTGATGTGGGTCCAGATCTATCATTGGAGTCAAATGTTATAACAGTAGACTGTGGAACACTTATAAGAAGGAGTTAACTTGTGATAGAGGTCTTATACCATCATCTCCTTTAGGGATGAAAGTTGTTGTGAATTCAAACAATTCTGGCACTTGTATTATGTCTTACGGGTACGTAAGTAGATGTTCATCAAAACCAACTCACTCGCTATCTTTTACGCCGTTTATGGGGCTTCCTTTGCGAGTGATTCTTGCTTTAGAACCTGCTTGCATGTTTGGGTTCTGAGGCCAAACAGTACGAGGTCTTAAACCCTCGAGCTCAGCGTAGACGTCTCCACCTTTGTCAGCGCCAAACTAACGAGACCCGTCGCTTCGCAACAACATCAGCCTCGCTTCGCCCGACCACCTAATCCAGTGCTAGCCGTTTCCACGTACACCCGCAGGTTGCAGATTCTAAAGTAGTTCCCAGCCGTGCGCATTCCCACACAGCTGCTGGTTCCCGACTGTACATTAAGCCATCCCTTGATCTCCGTTGATGCGCAGCTGTTGGGGCTTCTGGACCGAGTCCTTGCAGGCGGCCGACGATTTCATGTTTCCAAATTATTATTTATTATTTTAGTCAAATGAAGGCCATTATTAGTAAGTATCGGTAATATGATGTTAATTTCACTTCATATTTTCTCCTCAAAATATGGTATTTTTTCAATATTATTTATATTACTGCGCTTTGGAAAAGTATCTTTCTGACGGCTTTTATATATTATAGTTGCATATAGTTGTACATACTATTTATTTAATAATTGGCATAAACTTTGCGTTTTGAATGGGTTAAATACAAGATAGTGTCATTTTCTAAAGCGCAGATGAGTGCAAATGGGTTCTAGGATAAGAAATACGTCAATAACCATTGAGTTTGGTGAAATCCGTGTGTCTTCAGCTAGTTTCTGAGATTAGTTCCAAGTTGGTCATTTATGAGGTGGATTGCGCCAGGACAGGGATTCGAGCGGAATATTTTAGAAATAGATGAAACGACATATGAAATAACAGTACATACTATCACTTACACACCTCTATTTTTTCTTCGGAAAAGTTCCAAAATCCACATCAAATTTTTTGACTCAGATTCACTGTCGATGGTCATGATTCAGGCGGGTTCGTAGTAAGTCGACAATTGAAGACTTGACATGAGTTACATTTTCTATATCTTCTCTTTGTTTATTAGTAACTCTCTTGATAGTAAATCTCTCTTATTAGCAAATGTTGTTCCCTTATAAGTAAGGTTATATAAATCAGATCCACGTAATAAGCAATTATTCTTGAAAATTGAAAAGTGTTAAAATATTAACTTAATATGATTTTATACTTATCTAAAATAATCCTCTATATACAAGTAAGATAACAATGCGTTTAAATGTATATCATTTAAAAAATTAAAAAGATAATTTCGCTCCAATACTTACTTAGATGAAAGAACTAACTCTAACACGTTTATTTTATTCAAGCATCATAACTGTTATTATGATCGTATTTATTGTACTTGGATTTGACGTTTATGACGCAGCCAAAACGGCAACATAAACTAATTTTGATAATGTTATTCAATTATAAACTTATTCGAAATATTTGGTATAAGCAAAACATGTTTCACGTATTTTCCATATCGAGCTTTAAAGTGTTATCGTTGATGTTGACAATCACTGTGTGTATAACAGCTAAGATGGCATTGTTCGTAATGTTTTCCCATTGTAGCACAAAAGTCCCATAGTAAAATAGTACGAAAGTTATATTGAAATTAAGTGTGCAGATTAAGAATTTTTCGATAATCATAAATAGAAAACACATAAAATGATGAATAATGGACTTTCTGTTGGAATTTCTTTATGCGCTTTTGATTTAGTGATAGTAAGTTTAATTTGGATATTCTGTGCAGGATGGTGCAAATGCAAAAGTATTAAATAGTAAAACTAAGAAAAGTAGTCGTTGTTAATAAATGAAGTGTGATATCATTCTTTAAAATATGAAATTCAGAAAATAACTAGTATAATAAAATAACTATCAAATTATTCAATTTATATCACCAAACCTTCTCTTGTAGTTGTACTTTTTGTTATTTTCAATTTAATAATATTCTGAGTGTAGCGAGGACTGAAAAAATAACATGACTCACCAACACATAATCCGATGAATACGGATAATGCAAATATAACAAATAAATAGAAAACACATATTAAATCATAATCAAAATAAATAAATGACAAAAAGAAAATATATAATACTGAAATATGAATTAAAATGAACTTGCTATTAAAAAGAGCAATATAACTTTATCCAAAAACAAAAGCTCAAAATACTTTAAAGGAATATTTAAATATTAAAAACACAATAAGATAAAACAAAATCTGATTTTAAATATTCAACTAATGTAAAAACTAACTTTCTACAAAAAAGATCTAAAATGTCTCTTAAAATCATAGTAAAAAACTAATTAAACCGCTACACACATACGTAATATTATTAATATAATGAGGAAGCAGAATCACTTAGATAGGAAAAAAGATGAAAACCATTTTAATTAACTGGAAATTCACTAACCACGAGAATTATTAAAATATATATTATTTTTACTTAGCTATAGTAAAATAACTAGTATATATTTATATATTGCGTTTAGATGTATTGTTGGATTGTTGCTGTTGAGTGAGTCATGTTATTATTTATTTTGTAGTTTAATTCCACTTTTGTAATTTTTCTCTGCAATGTTGTGTAATATGTATTCCACACCATTACGAATCAATTTGTCCACTTCATTTAGCAGATGATTGAAAAGCGGGTCTTAGTCTTTCAAATAGTTGCATTTTTCGCGAACATAGCCGTTGGCGTAGTTGGCATCGCTCTTCCTTACTTATTCAAGAACAATAAGAACGTTGAGAAGATAATGTCCTACCTAAACTGTGCCGCAGGTGGAGTACTAGGTGGTGTGTCCATAATTCACATTCTCCCTGAAACGGGAGCGACTCTGAACAAACTTGTGCGAGATTTCCCTCTCAGTTTCTACATAACGTTCGCAGGGCTCGTAGTCATGGTGAGTTTGGTTAAACTTGGAGCTCATTCTCACTAACATGAGGAGCCAAAGGTTCAATCACCAACAACTGCTAATGGAATCAGTTTGCTTACTAGTGATCAGAATGAAAGGGTTGAGCATGAAGAGCATAGTCACAGTCATGAGGATTCGGATCAAATGTCAAATTCGGAATAGGCGGTTAACATTGGTGACAGAATAAAGACGAATAACAAGAACGCGGTTGTAATGCTCCTGATTGGGCTCATGATTCACGATATATCGGAAGGAGTCAGCTTGGGCCTGTGCGTTACGTTTGACGACACGCTATAAATGTTTTTAGCAATATTCCTGCATAAATGGTGCGAATAAGTATGTTAAGCCATTTGCGGCATTCGTGAAGGACTCACATTCAAGCAAAACATGGCCTACCTCATCCCATTGTGCATGGCCACCCCACTGTCACAAATTATCGCATTTATGACCATTTACTTCTCAACCGGATCCGGTGAGATCCCATAAACAGCTCTAATCATTCAGGACGTGTTCATGAGCTTTGCAGCCGGTACGTTCATCGGAATCATGTTCGAGGAGGTTATTGAAGTGGAAATGAGCCACCACAACAACAATAAACAAATCGCCCTCAAAATTCTCACGTTTATCGGCGGATTCGGGATAATCTCAATCGCGAGCGTTTACGAGTGGTTCTCTCTTTAGTGACCGTTTATTTTTTAGTTTAGTTCTCTTTTGTATAAAAACTAATGAAGTTAATTCAATGAATACAAAATTAACGTTATAAAATGACAGTAGGTTAACTGAAGTTTAGTTTATGCTAGGGCTCATTATAATTCAATACTTATTACTAAATTTTATAATATGATCCCTCAAAGGTTTCAGAACACGAGACTGAACCAGTATAAATGAAAGCTAAGCGAGCGGGATATATATTTTATAATATTATTAACCCTTTAAATTTAGTTAGAGATGATGTGTATATTTTTTGATTGATCTTGGTTAAAGGAAAGATGAGATCAGAGAAAAGGAAGCCCGACGTATTTACTGTGAAACATTGTTTTATTAATAATTTTAAAATCTACGATATATATTTTTTAGGTGATAAAATTATTTATTAATCATCTATATCGCGAAAAAACCACACCAAACGAATTCCAGATTGAGAAAATAATTAAACCAAAATGTGGAGAACAGTACTAACGGATTCCAAATGTTCAATAACGGATTAAAATAACTTAAAATAAATCTTTAGAATAACTTAGAAACATTAAATGTATTTTTTTAAACAATTGAATTTCTATCAGCCTCTGTTAACGGGTCCATTTAAAGAAACTGTGAACGACTCATACGGAACTACTAAATGCTTAAGAACGCAATGTGAAAGAGTTTGTTAATTGATGTTTAATATTTAGTTAAATTATATTGTAAAATTATAAATTGTAAATATTTAACATTTATTATTTTGCTACTGTTTATTATATTCATTTTTGAATTAAACAAATCAAATAGTAAAAACTACAATGAAATATTTCGAATACAAATAAATGGAATATAGCGAAAAATTAACAATTATTTGTTACAATTGTTTATTACAATTTTATAACAATTGTTTGGAATTTTAAACAAACATTTAAAACTCATAAGAACATAAGAAAATAATAAGAAAATATCATTATATTAACAGAATTAAATACTGCAACCTTGAATGTAACTTTATCATCAACTCAATTCAATCATTCCATCTTAATCTCATAAATCATGACAACGTAGTGAAAATCCATAAATCCTAGCTTTAGTTACATCATACTATCTATTTTTCATAGTATCTTTAGGTTTTGTTGCTAATTGAGTCTATTACGGTAAAATCTCACGAAAAGTCTCTTGGATACTCGCTGCCAAGCAAAATCCTGGAACTAAAAATATGCACTGTTACGCTAATATGAGATTAAGTTAGGTCTTTACGTGCGAAATCTCAAAATATATCTGATACACTGATGATCATGTATTTACTTTCTAGTTTTCCTGAGTATATATGCGAATGTATCCAAAAGTCTTTTCGTGATATTTTACCGTATTGTCAATGAAGAAACCATAAAACGTCAATAACCAAAATGAAGTTCAAAACTATTAACTCTTTCTTATTTCTATCTTTTAATCAATATAATATATTCAATATACTATATTCAACTAAATATACTGATTTAGATGACACATTTCGTTTTAAAATATAAACTCACTTAAACTCTTTGACTTTTTACCATGGACTTTTGAACATTATTGAATTTACATAATAACTGTTATCTTCCACACAATTATCAAGTTGTAGTTTAACTTTATTACTTACTACAGGTGTGTTGTGCCTTAATTGTTCATCTAGTCTTGTTAACGTGTCAGTAGTATCTACTTTCAAATGAATAAGGTTATTAGATAGATTACGAGCATACTGCTGTTGCTGCTGATTGCAATTACCTTTACGTATATTTGAATATGGCTAAGCAGACTTAATGCGATGAACTTCTTTGGCAGTATGTTCTTCTTTTAATAATTTCAGGGGTTTATAGAGTTTGTTGGGGCGTTCCTTATATTACAGTGGCTAATCTATTTGCCTATTTTAATCGTTGAAAACCATAAAGTTATTTAGTGATCGTAGTTTTTCTTATGAATTCATAATGTAATATAATAAGATTGAAGTGAACTAAGCAAAAAATGTTATAATATAATAAAATTAGATTGGTATGATATGTTCCACTTCATATTACAAATGCCAAAAATTGCCCATTCGAGCCCGACTCCGAGGCCTGCGACGAACAAGAAGATGAAGTAGCTCAAGCTGGATATTGTTGACAACCAGGTGTCCCAGGTTTTGCCCTATACTAAGATTCCGAACAACATTTACGTTGATTTCCCGTAGCCGAAGCCGACTGCTAAGATTGACTGGTCCGACTGCAATTGCTCGGGTTAGAAGCATTGTTGCTTGAACGGGTGCGAGCTGCACGAGGTGGACATCGAGTGCCACATAAAGGCCCACGGCGGTGTCGACTGCGGGAACTAGAAGCTCCAGCGCCGTTAATTCGCGAAAACGGCCGTGAAACCGGCCGGTCTAAAAGGTAACGGCCTATTCGCCCTTGAAGACATAAAACCAAACGCACTCATTAACGAATACGTGGGCGAGATAATCTCAGAAGCTACCTGTGAAGCCCGTTTAACGAAGAAGCACTTCTACGCCCTCAAGCTCGCGAACAACAAGTTCATCGACTCAAGTATGTTCGGGAACGAAACCAGGTTCATAAACCACTCCTGCGAGCCGAACGCTGAGGGCAGGTACGTTGTCGTTGGCGATGTAAAACGTGTGGCCATATTCTCCACTTAATGTATAAAGAAGGGAGAGGAAATCACGTTCGACTACAACTACGAGGACTGGGGACAAGTACCGAGCAAGTGCTACTGCGGGTGCAAAAGCTGCACCGGATTCATGGACAAAAACTACGATCCAAGTGCTGCGGAGGTGAAATGATTATTTTATGCATAAATTGAATTAATTCCAAAAAGCGTATTGAAACATATTTTGTTTTTTATAATGAAAATTTAGACAAAATATAAGATAAAATAATAGTACTATTGTATACTACTAATAGTACAATTAGTAATAGTACAATTGCTATTTGTGTTTTCAGTTGTGAATTACAAAATCAATTTTTGACAACAATAAAAATATATAAATATTAGAAATATAACACATAACAACTTGGTGCGATTTGAAGTGTGAAGTAAAAAAAGTATACTTTTTCTTTTGTCCTATTATAAATCTGATATAAATAAATTTTATAAAATTCACTATATCAAAATTCAAATAGTACAAATTTGCCTTAATTTTAGACTGAACTGTCAACAAATACAATTTAGTAACTTGAAAGCGGCAACTCAACTATACTAAATCAAAAGACTTATAAAGCACACGCGAACAGGTATTGATCTCCTACTGGTAGTTGTATACTGATGAAACTGGTCAAAACTGAAGTTTTAATTGTATTTATATAAACGGTACGTTAAGTTATAATTCAAATCAATTGATGGATTATTATTAGGGACATACTGGATAACTCAAATAGCTTTTTAGAGTTAATATTATTATTTAGAAAATTCATGATACTAACAAAATGACATCTAAAATCTAATGTTCATAAATTTGAATTGAAATAGTTTGGATTATTTTCCTATTATATTGTTGAGTTAAGTTTAAATGTTTATCCCCCAGCACTATTCATAAATAAATGTGTTGCTGTTCAAACCGTCATATTTTAGCTTACTCATTGTTACTAGCTTGGCACACTAGCTGTGAGGCGAAAACATAACCGTTTTAATACTTCTCAAGTACCCTAACTATTTTGTAATTTAAGAAAGATTTCTCAACTTCAAAGTTCATCTTGGACATAATGTTAGAATTTTGATTTTGACTCAATTAAGGAAGACTTAGATTTCAATTTCATTTTGATATATAATTATTCCATGAGCCAATAAGATAACCTAATTATAATATTTAAGATATCTCATCAAACAAATCCAAACTAAATCTGACTTAGCGAAAAAAATTTATACTCTTGAAATAATAATAGCACAACGACGCAGTTATGGCTTTCGAATTATTCAAATATAGTAACATGTTGGTAGAACTGGGTTAGTTTTGCACACTTTGTTTTTAAATTATAAGAAAAAATTGCTATAACTTTACTAATCGAGAACGTGTGGTGATTCTACTGAACTAAATACTTTATTGTGTTTACAGAAGTAACTACCCCCAGTATTGGTGTGCTTGGCGTTTTTGATATTAAAATAAATTTTACAAAAACTTACTTATTTGTTGAACTTCTAAATGACAGATGAATTCGAATTTACTAGGAAGTGGACGTTATGATTGTTGGACCTGAGGTATTCTGTGATTTAATTATTTACCGCAGTTTCGATTATTTGTTTTCAAAATCAGCTTCAAATCATTGACAACAAAACGATAAATATTAATTTCAGGAAAAAGATAATATTTTGAACACGGTTACGGCACCTGCTACAAAAGCCCCTCAATTGATTCAAGATTAGAAATAAAAGTAATATTTTTATGTATCTAATCTCATTCGCTCGTAATATTCGCTCAATGTTAATGCCTTCTGTTAGTCTAAGATGTTGGGAACGAGCGATCTAGATCCATATGGAAATACCCTAGCCTTGAGAGGAGCCAATGAAAACTATCTTAACAATTTGTGGAAATTCTAAAATCTAAAAGTTGCATTTAAAATTACTGGACTTAATATAAAGTGAATCAAGACTCCAAACTATTGGTCACGAGTATTTTCTGGTGGACCGCCCACTATTTAGGTGTTTATGGAGTCAATTGGTAATTTTATAGGCATTTTCCAGACACATTTATTTCGTGGAGTGAAATATAATATTTTATTAATATTTAATTATTGGAATTTATATAAATCGTTGAATAATATAGAAAGTTTATGAAATATCTCAATATTCGCATCATTTTGTTATGTAATATAACATATTGGACTAGACCAGATTCATATCGTATTTTATATATGTATATTAGTATATGTTATGATTCAAGCCAAAATACTCATGTTAAGCAGTATATAACTACTTTGTTAAAACTAGTTTTAAATAGTACTATATCCATTAATATTAATATTTTGAGTATATACTGGTTGCGTGTGAATAGCTATTTATAGGATACAAATAGAAGAAGAACCTTTGTATAACTGATGTTTAACGTAACTTTAGTAATAAAAAGTAATAATATGTTTTATATTTTAATACTATTTTCAAATTGAAATTCTTAAATTATGGAACGCATGAATCATAGATAATGCAAGAATTTTCAACCATATATTCCACTTACTTTTATAACATAATGAAAGTCCGAAATGTTCTAAAAGACAACATATGCCTTATACAGGCGATTCATGAGCTCAACCACTAGATTGTGGACCTTTAGTTCAATTGCGTTCAGAAGTACAGGCAACATTGGACGTGTACAGAAGACTAGCTTTTAAATCAGGCGATATAGTTATTTGGAAGTCACGATCTAGAAAAACTGCGCAAAATCCTAATATCGAAGACAAAGTAACAGATATATTCCAGAATCAGATACATTGCAGAGAACCCACATTTGTTTGTGAATAAAAACCTTTCTGAGCTTGTACAATAAAAATGATGTTATAATTTTTATATTTTATAATATTGAAGCTATAATAGTTATTTTTATTTATAATAGTGAATTTCACTGTACTTTGTTGATGGTGACTGGATTTTCAACACAACCTTTGCCGTACCATTCCCAGATTTCAACTTCCTTCAGTAATATCTTTTACTTTGTGGATGAAATACCGTAAACTCTGATCAATGGGTTTGGATGGAACTTCAAGTGATCGAATACCAAGTGAATTTCGACGTTAATGGCTTTGTTGAGCATCTAGGTCAATCTTAAGCCGTTGGCTTCGTGTGGCTTCAAGTCAGATTCGCAGATGGTAACAACCTTGTGGAATAAATTCTCATTTCTGAGAAGTGGTTGGGTTTGGTTGAACTTGAATGTTCCGGTCTTGTCTTTGACTAAGTTGAAGAACTGTGGAACATTTTGATTCGTTTTGTAGAAGGTGAAGTCAATTGGAACGTTGAGCTGGAGCTTCTTTGAATCAATTTTCTTGTTGTTGCCTGGCGCAAGTTTCTGACCTTTTTCAAGGAGCAAAACTGGGCAGTTTCTGATTTGGTTACCCATTTGAGTTTGTGGACCGTATTGATAGGAAACCTTGTTTTATGAAACTTCATACTTGGTAGAGGTTTGAACACCCTCAAGATATTTGTCCATGACCATGTACAAGTTGCATTGTGAATCGGAGTCGAAGTCACGCAGAGAAATGTTGGCTCTTTGAACTGGGATACCCTTAATGATGGCAACCTGTGGTTCTTCAACACATAAGAAGGAGTAGCTAGAACCGTAGGATTTAACTTCAGCATCAAAACGCTTTTGGATGGTAACATTGGCTGCAAGACCACCGACAAAGATAACTAGAACTTTGTCTTGGGTTTCGTTACTTCTTTAAAGAGAGGTCAAAACTTATTTGTGGAATGTTTTGAAGTTGGTGACGAAGTCGTTAATTGGAGAGCAAATATTCTTGACTATTTCTGGCTTCATGACAAGTTTCAAGGCTTGGAGGATTTTTTTCTTGTTGTTGGAAACTTTGTAGTCTTCTAAAATAGTGGCTGAGTTGGATTTTTGTGTTTTGTAGAACACATCGAAAACTTGACCGTTGTCAGCTTCTTCAATAAGTTTATCAAAGGCGTACTCTTGATCCAAGCAGGTGAAATCGATTTTGGTCAGTTCTTCAAGATCTTTAGAAGCAGTTTGCTTCTTGAACGTATCATACCAGCTATCAATAGTACGAAGTTGGTCGTACTCCAGTTTACCGAATACCTTCAGCAAAGTGGTCTTGAACATTTCATAGATGTTTGTACCGGCGCAGTTGAATGCCAGACCTTGTTGTTTGGACCAAACATCTCCAAACAGCTTGACGTAGACGTGATCGAACGTACCGTCACCACCGTCGTTCAAAATGATGTGCTTGACGCCGTCGAATATGGTGGTGTCTTCTTGAGTGGTCATCAAGTAGCTGAAAGCTGCTTCTGGTTCAGTTGTGAAATCGATTTCAGAACCTCTGAAAACGTACTTGGCACAGGCCTTCATGAAGCCAAAGTGAACTGGCTGGGCTGAGATTGGAACGGACATACGAATGTTGTCGTAGGTTTGGTCCTTTGAAACGTACCTGATGTGGGCCATGATGATCAAAAACACGTGCATGATATCAACGGTGTAATCTTGGGTTGGGATGGTGATTTGGAGGTTGGAGCACATCATGACCTCGTCGTAGCAGAGGTCTTCATGGTTGGCCATGTAAAGGTACTTCTTGTAGTGCTGGATTGGGATCCATTGATCAACTGGGACGGAGATGGAGGTGTTGGCGATGATGTTGGTGTAGTCGCCTCTAGCGATGAGCTGTGGAACGGAGCTGATATCAAAGGAAGACTTGTAGTAGATGGTGGAGAGCTCTTTTGAACCTTTTACTCTTGGAGCCTTCATTTTACCGTCAATCGCGCAAAAAGTGGACTTGATGAGCTCATATTGGCCTTGGATATCGTGAGCCATGGCAAGATAGTAACCAGTACCCAAATCTAAGCTTAACATTGACTTTGGATAGTAGATTTGAACATCAGCCCTCTAAAGCTTGTACAACTTGCATGTTGAAGCTATGATCAAGTCAATAGTGGCTTGGTCACTTTCCTTGTTTTGAACAATCTGGATTGAATCAACTCTTTCACCAAAGTTGGCATCAGTGAAAACCTTCATCTACTCCATGAGTAATTCAATAAGCACAGACTTGGGCAAAGTTAGCTTCTCACCATTTATTTTGTTGGTGCTTTCAACCTTATCATTGGCAACTTAAACAAAACCCTTAAAAGTGAAGAGTTCTGTTGGCTTTTCCTGATTAAGAAGAGCAGTCATTGGTTCACCCTTCTAAACAGCCAAAGTGGTTTTGATTATCTGGTTCAAACGGTAAGAAAATTTGTCTCCGCCGATGTTTAACAAAGAGCAATAGGTACCATTTGTGGCGGTACCAGTAACAATACAAGAGCTTTCACGAATATCTATGATTAATTCACGAATTTGGTCGTTGATTGGTTAAGACATGATGAGAAGTGGCATGGAGTGGTATTACTTTAAATATTAATAAATATTTTTATATGTAATATAACGACTGTACAGAGCTTTTAGAGACAATAATCATATTCTTTATGTTTGAGAATAAATAATGTGTTCTATTCATTAACTATTTGTAATAAATAGTACAAATTTAGTAATATTTAGTATTTAATATTATTTAACATTCTTTACAATTTAGAAGAGTGAGCCGATATATTTAGAATTATGATAAAGAATTATTAAAATTATATCATTAATTTCTATGTTAGAGTTTATTTAAACATTTAATATACATTATTTTGATTATAGTGCTCAAATATAACGTAGAAAGATAATATATTGTTGTAAAACAAGTATAATATTATTTTACCATTTTAAAGCGTTTAAAGCTTTAATTGAATGAATTTATCGCTTATTGGTTGGCTTTAATCAGGATTATTCATAAATCATTTGGAAATGAAAAATATAACAGAAACTAATAATATATGATGATTAAATGTAATATATTGAAATAAATTCCACATCAATGGAAGACAATTATTTGAGTATTTAAGAAGAACTAAGCTTTTTAAATATATAGTCAACAGAAGAAAGTAACTTGGATATTTAAGAATTAATTTTCTTGAAAATACAATAATTGGAATAAAACTAAGAGTTGATCAATGCCAAACTTAACAGGTTATTGCGAAGTTCCGCGAATTGGAATGCGTTGAGTTAAATTCCGGTAAATATCTAAGTGCAGTCTAATAAGTGGACCGATAGCGAGTAAGCTCAGTATTTGGAGTGCCTTAAAACTGATTACTTGATGAGTCCGTCGTAAATGGCCAGTCATATAGCTTCCAAGACGTATAAGTAAATAATATCGCATTCGTAGAAGTTTTTCAGCAAGCTTATGCGCCATTTTAGCGCTGAGATCTCCGATTTGCTCCCATCGCTGTTTACTTTGCGCACCAAGTGCAAGGATATGGACCGGAGTTAAATCCAGAGTGCTGTGTAGCTGCTCCACCCGCGCATTAGTTAATAATAGACCATTGAGGTGGGGACGTGCAGGTGCAGGTACCTGTGCGTTCTTGACAGCGCGATTCACGTGGGCCGCGTTGCGTTCAACCGCTACATATCGTAGAATCTGCATTTAGATCAGAATTTGATTTTGAATAAAATACTACAGGTGCTAATTATCGTCGGAGAACCGACAATTTCGATTAAATACGTTGCGGATAAACTGGGGCTGAACGCGGATCTCGTGACACTGGTAGTTCTGAACAGTTTCATCGGCTCGAGTTACAAACTTGTTTTCTGAGTTTTGGTAAAGCTTTCTAGTAGTTAAGAAATAATGAAAAGTTTCTTAATATAATTAGTTTTTTCTCTAATATTAGTATATTTAATCTGGGCGAATATGTTATTAGTAATTAGAGAAAAAGGGACATATATGTAATTTACAGTGGTGGGCCCTCGAAATGCTTTTTTGAATTAGGAAGAAGAATGAAGTTTATTATTTGAATCTTACTTATATCACTGCCCGGCTCAATAATGAGTGTGTTCTCCCTCCTCATCAATACACTCATTAACTCTATTTACTATTGATTTGTAAAGTGCTTCAATCACATCAAGGCCTGGTTGAGCCTTGGATAGCTGTGCTACAATAATTAACGTATATAACTCTGTATATACTTCAATAATAAGTTTCAACTTTACCTAACGTTGTATAATTTAACAATCAAGAAAATTGATTTCTCATTATGAAATGGAAGTGGAAGATCATAAGCAAAATAACTGTTGTTTTAGAGTAGCATCAATATATTATTTAATGCTGGGCCCGACTAACCCACTTGATTCCATTCTTCAAGAAACAAAAATGCATTCATTATTTGAATATTGAGAATGAAAGCGACTGTAACTACCTGAATTATAATTCTAATTAAGCGAAGTACCAATACTTCATCTTGAGCTCCCGGTTGAGATTGAAAGAAAAAGTCCTCCATTGTTTTCGTGATTAAGAAATACCTAAAATCGTTCAGATTGACCCAGTTGAAGATGAACACCGAGGTCCTCTGCAGGTCCAGTGCTTGCGCTACTAGTTATAAATTACATATTGCGTCCGTATACCAATCATTGGATCCTCTTATTCTTTTCTCCAATCAGGCTTAACTACCATATATTTTCGAGATAAAATCTTTCATAAATTAGTTTTGTTGACTAAAACGTAGAAATTACACAGGGACATCTTAAAAAAGTGATATAACTAGTTCAGATTGGTACAATATTTTATGAATTCATCCGTTGGACCCAGAAATGAAGAGAATACAAACGCTTCAGAACTGCCTAAGTTTGTTAAGTGAATTAGTTGACCTTCCCTAAACATCTTCTACCGCGTTTATTTTGTCATTGCCGTCCTTTTATTGCATGTGGTAATTTCTATTTTTCCTTTTTGGAATATTAAATACCGACTTTGAATAGTCGATTATGGTCTAATACGATCGAAATCATATTTTTGGCCCTCTTGTGTTAATGAGTAGTTCATGAATAATCTCCAACTTGAGATTATTTATTGGAATTTGTCATCCGCATTAGAAGTGGCAAAATATTTTAATATATAATTACTCACATAGTAAACAAGAAAAAGCAATTCCACCTCCCATAACTGTATGTCTTCTATGAATTCTGATGAAATATGTGAAAATTCTTAATATTAGTGAAATGTACTAATATTTTATTTTAAAATTGATGCATGAAGATAACATAAAAAGTATTCATACAAAATTGTGAACGAGTTAGTTAGTATTAAGAATTAATGTTCAAATATTGTTATTTTTATAAATTAACAAACATAATACTGGATTTGATTCATTTTGAGTACTAGTATGACTCAGTAATTTGTCGTTACCGCTGTAAATAAAACAACAGAGTTAATTGACAACATTATTGAGTGATCGCATATTTATAAAGATGTTATACAATTTGTTAGATTAAGACATTGATAAATTATTCAACATATTCATTTTATTAATATAATACACTTTCATACAGTATTAATGGTTTTAATTATTCAATAAAATATTACTATTGCAAATACTCATTTTGTTTGTTTCTATTGTTTTAAAAACTAAAATAGAAGATATCATAAATTATTAATTTAATAGAAAGATTAATTTAACACTGCATAAATAAATTAAAAGAACAATTTAACTGTATTTTCAAAATGATATAGTTTCACTTTCAGCTCAGTTAAAGCAAACTTCAGTGTCAGATATTAATATTTAATTATATTTATATAAATTAATCTTTTTTCAAAATATCAAAAATAAGTCTTCACGAATGAATATTAATTACAGATATACTTATGTGTATTTCAAGAGCACCTCAACAGACAAAGCAACCAACAGCTTTGGTGCACATATCCAGCGGCGCAACGTAACTACTTCGTGCAAGCAAATTCGTACATTCATCTCAGTGATTGAGCTCTTTACGAAATAGACACATAAACCATTCGATATATTTCTTTTGTAATTGTTATCATTACTTAATAAAGCAGAATCGACCTGAAATAGATGTCTAAATATACCACCTTCATATTTCATGGAAATATCATCTTATTATATTGCTTCATAAGTTCAGTTATAGTATTTGTCCAGACTTATTACAAACCAAGACGATCTGTTATTAAAAATCGTTAAATAGTTTAATTTCTAGATTTAAGTTACATTAATCATACAACTATAGAATCTTTTGCAGCTAGTGTAGAAATATATGTAATGCACTATACCTATACAGTTGCAGTGTGATAATTGTAATTGCGATAAACTCCTGTATTTATGAACACAGTTCTCTCTTTTTAAATAAGTCATTTTAATACAAATTAGTGTATATCTGTAATGTTTATTAAGTAGTATTCAATACAATAGTGAATCAGTATTACTGATGAAGGAATAGGGAATACTTTGTAGTGTGTTATATTATTAAAAACGAAATTAAAGTGTTAAAAGTAACAGTCCTTATATTTACCGAGTATTCTTCATTAATAGGTGAATACTGCTCAATATTACGACACTTTAATAAATGTATCCAAGGTTTGTATCACTATATGTTAGATTAAAAAATTGTAAATTTAAGAACATTTATACACTATTAAACTAAGATTATAGAATAATATATTCTAATTATACATCAATTATTTTTAATTACACAGTTTAGTTGATAATTTTCACCCGGTAGTGGTCGCTATTGTTCTTTATGTTTTGCTGTAAAGATTATCTTGCTAAATCTGTTTAAATGATAGTTAACAAATAATTCAATATAATTATAAAAGTAATTACTGGTAATTAATTGCAATAAAAATAAAATAGAATGAAATAAATAAATAAATAATTAATTAAAATAGTTGTGCTACGCAATTATATTGTAATTTAATAACAGAAACAGAATAAAACATTGGTTAAAGTACAATATTTTAATTTTTTATTGACAATAAGAGTATACACACAAGTAATATGTATATTTTAATACAAAATATATTGAAATGGGAGAAACTCAGTGGTTGTGGTATGGAATTTATGACATTAAATAGCGTAATAATTAATAATATATCATATTAACGACAGTAATATTTTCAAACTTTTTTTGGAATTTAGGAGTGAAATTTTATAGATGTAACGTATTATGTACCCTTCGAAATATTAAAGTAAAATAATTTCATTTTTTATATTTCTACATACTCCATTTTTACAAGCTGATTTTGACCTTATTTTGATATTCACTGCTACTAGGAATAATCTACAATAGGTTTAGCTTGTTTTTCATAGTGGTATTTCATGAGTAGTATATGACTATCTAAGTCATTCTGCATTTCTGTAAAATATCGAAATTTTCATATTTTTTAATGTGTACCCCTTACTGAATCTTTGTTAAAGTTGCAATAGTAGTCGACGCCAATTTTCGGCACTCCAGACTTATTTTCAGGCACAATAAAAGCTGTAAAATTTCTTGATATAAAGTATTTTGTACAACAGATCTTTTCAAGTAAGGAACTTTTTAGAAAATTAGGAAAATCCCGATTTCCAGCAAATTTGTTGATTTATTTTCTAAATGTACTTTGAACTAGTTCCATTCAAATGGTATTGTTTTGACTCTCTCAAAGCGGTTGGAGTTGAAATGTCTAACACAGAGTATATTTTTATCCTTCATTAAATTAATCACAGAGCTCGACGCAGCCTAAAAGCTAATACTATTTGTTAATATTAATACGTTATGTTACTATTGATGTTGGAAGAAACATTATTTCTCAGCAATTTAATTTAGTTAAGAATATGTCTTCAAATTCAAGAAGCTGAATCTATGATCTATATAGCTAGATTGAATGTATTATTAATCATGATCAATTATATGTTCACTATATATTGATATTGTTTTGGTTGTTTTTAATTTCAAGTTTTGTAAAAAAGCAAAATATTAAATTTGTTCATAAATGAGTAAATATATCTCAAAATAATATTTTTGAATATATTATTAAGTGAAGAGATAATATGTTTTGTACCGACTAAAATAGTTAGCTTCTGATTTGTAAACGAATATTATATTTTAAAATTTATAATGCATTATTTAATGCTGAATCTTAGTGAGCTGATAATAAATATTAGTTATTTTTACTTGAATATTTAAATTTAATCTTTCAGCAGCTCAGATTAAATACATAGAAGATATTTGAAGCTATACAATCTTTAACTATAAAGAGAAGTGGTATATAAACATCCAGTATAAATTTAACTAGGGTTGAAACAAATGTTCGTATTTTATTATAATAGTCATTTAAATGTAAGTGAGGATCGAAATAAAAAGTTGAGACTCACAAGTTTTTCATATTTCTCTCAATCCTAACCGAATAAGATGATTCTGCTAATTATTGTTATTAGTTAATCACTAAGTATTTCAACGAATTTATTTAATGCTAATTAGAAGTTACACCTATAACGTTAGTAATGATTATGATTTAATTTAAATTAAACTGTTAAAGGAAGAAACTTTTGAAATTAACTCGAATAAATGTATTACTGCACAATAACAACTTGGTTGCTAAATTATAAGCACCTAATTTAATTCAAGTAAAATATGATATTTGTTTGCTTCTAAAATTTCAGAGATTCTTGAAAATTCAAATAAATTTTCAAATCTCAATACTATTTCTATCAACGATTGATCCATTTTCCACAATTTTTCCTGGAGTGCCGAGAATTGGCCTCGAAGTTTTTATATGAAACTTTAATATCTTTTCTTAAGTTAATTTCGGCAAAATTATGAAATATTCATAAGATCTGGATGCGCTTCATTTATCGTACCCCACTTTCGACTAAGAAAATTTTATCGGGTTGATTTTTCTTGAAAAGCAGAAGCTTGCAAGTTAAAAGTTAATTTTGATGAGGTACAATTAATAGATCGTTATTTTGGTGAAACTGGGTCAGATATGATTGAAATATTTAAGTTCATGGCGTAAAATTGCATGGGTTTTTATTATAGTAAATATTTCCCTAGTTTTCCCTATAATTAAAACTCATATTTCGAGTGGAAACTGTGGAGTGTAAATTAAATGTTAAATAAAATTTTACTAAAGTATTCGCAACCAAGACTAAACAAACTCATTCTAATAATTTCAGCACTCCTTTCGGTCTAGATCCCAAAGCAATTACTGTTATTAACGTAAAATATAATTTTTAATATAATTGAAAAATGTAGGAATACATGTAATTTCATACGTAAAACTCATTTGTTTTCGTAACCTCTGCGTGTCCCATACGCATGCAAATACACATTTCTGCGTGTCCTGCGTGACATATAACAACCCTATTTAGACATCTAAAAATGACGTGTAATTTCGCAGTTATAGAAGTTATGATTAAATTAACTCTAAACAGTTAAATGATTCTGTGATAGTATAATTGGTATTATTAATATTAATCTTTAAGTATAAATACATATATCACTAAGAATACATCAGCACCCATTTTCAGTATTGATATTTATGATATCTAAACAGTTATTAACCTAAATATCATTGATTATATTTTGTCCACTTGTAGAAGAGTTTGTGATTTAATAGGTTCCGTACTCAACAAAATTTACCATCAGTTTTGCATAAAAATATTATGCCGAACTTTACACATTTATATTTTAAATAGTTATATTTTTAGCTGCAAATACAGTAACATTCGTTAGTATCATTTAGCCAATAATGCCACCCGCCCACGACTGGTTTTCTGCTTTACATTGTATATTTACGCTTACGCAACTTATATTTACTAGATGCACACTTGCGTATGAATATCCTATGTAACTGCCAGCAAATGAAATATCATTATAATTCTATTATGCACTAATATTCGAATAGCTTATTTAAGATTCATCAATAGAGATACTAGTATTTATTAATTACTTTCCAACAAAACCACCAGCATACGGTTCGGTTTTATTTGTATTTGTACTAACGCTTGTGTTATATATTATTATATTAGATATATTAACTATAGCAAACGGTTGTAATTCTCCAATGATAGTACCAGCGTGACAGTTCCAATTTACTATGCTAGTTATGTTTATGTTAGTAGAAGCGACTTGTATATATTTGTATTATATCTACGAATACGGTTGTACAAAACCTATTACTGCTGCAGCAAATGAATGATAAGTTGTTGCATTTGAATAAACATTTGATGAAATTATTGTTATATTATATAATTAACCTTTGTTACAAGTTTAACCACTTACTAATCCTGCTCGAACGCCAACAATATAAGAATTATTAATATTTATATTTCTTACATACCATTCAGAAGCTAACTATGAACCAATTAATGAAGACACATTAATTCCGAGGTTCATATTCATTATGAATTGAATTGTAAATTAATATAATTGAATATTACATGGAGTTTATGTTATACCAATTGTTCCAAACTCGCTAAACATGCCATTATTTGTCTATTAGAAAATATTAACGTTAAACATTGAAAATTTTCCATTTACGACTCCAATAGCGCCATATTGGCTGAAATTAGAACTGAGTGAATCTATTGAATATTAAACACACACTTACTAAATTTATGTTAGTGATGTATTGCTATTAATACTTCCTATTAAGTAACCAGATGCTAGTATATATTATGTTTACCACATATCATTTTAAATAATAGATACACCAATTATTTGAGTATTTGACGCATTTAAAAATGAAGCTAGTCCTCCAAATTGTAAGAAAGTTATATTACTAGAATCAATATTTGAAAGTATATTAGGATACTACATTGTACCAATAGAAATAGATATGCTTTATATTTTTAAACAACTGTGACTAATAATAGAAAACATAAATGAAGAAGTATTTCCAACAGTAAATACATCAGTACTAATTATTACAGAATTTATACTAACGTTACTTGTAATTACTATTTAAGCTAAAAGTGCAACTGATTATGAACTTATATAATTTCCAAAAACTTGGTATCCTTTTACGCTCATATTATTTTGTTGGTATTACACCAAATTTATGGATCCTTTTGATGACTAACTGAATGTTAAATTTATAATTAGATTATTAATATGACATTTAATAGAACTGGATTACAAAATATTTAAATAGGTACCGCTATTTAAAAATATATTCGTGTCTTCTGCAGAAATTATTGTTAATTATTGAATAATTACCAAAGTGCTAAATGTTAGAATATTACCAGAGGTAGCGAATTCTAAATTATTTAAACATATTTTTATGTTTGTATATTGTTATTGATTTTTGAATAAAGTAAATGCTACACCTATGGACTCTATATTTAAATAAGCGTGTATTACCGTGTGTTCAAATACGTATCCGTTATCAAAAGATGATGTATTTACGGTATTAGTTACATCTTAAATATTAAATTATTTGAATGTATATTAAGCTAAGTCGCATGTAAATAATAGATCTGTTTCATCACTATACGTAAGATACTTTAAAGCATCAAGCTACTATTTTAACAAGTTGTTTAATAATGTTAATTGGCTTATATTTTATTATATGTTTAAATCAGTTTTTGAATAATTTGAAATAATATATGATTCTAAAACAGCGCTGTTCTATTTTATATTATTATTAATTGTTGTTAAATTATCTGATATTTTATCTTCTAAGTTAGTTATATTGTATAACATACGTGATTCTAATTCCGAATAATTCAATGAAATATAATTTTCAAGATTAGATGAATTTACAAATAGATTATTCTAGATACGTGTTATATTATCTTACATTTTAGTATCTATAGCACTAAGATTAGATTGTAAAGCTTATAGTACAATTGTAATATTATCAAAAATTCGCTTATCGAGTATTTATATATTGTACTATAAACTATTATACTGATATGTATTGTTAGATACTATTTATTGTTCCAAATACAATAAGTTGTTTAGTTGTGATTAATTGATGACTTCTAGTTTATTATTAAAGTTCTAATCTATTTAATACAAATTTTAAATTAATTAATTTTCCAATTACGAATAATTGCTAATTATATATTATTCGATCATATTTAGACTATCTTAGTTAACTGAACCACTGTTGGTTGATTCCCCTACTTTTCCTAAAATTTTAATAATATCTATACAAGTAGATATGTTTAAAATGAAACCAACTTTACATTCACATATGTCGCCATTGTATAGAAAAGGATCATTACATATAATCGTATTATTCGAAGCTAAGTCTGAATTTAGTATATCGATCAAACATATGCCATAAGCGTAACGAGTATCTTCTTAACATATGGTATTGCAGTTAACAATTAATTAATTGGAAAATACAATATGGGTTGATTCAATTTCATTCATAACATTTTAGTTACTGCAAAAATTTACAAAATTAGATTGAATTGTTATTATAATATTGATAGATGAAACTATAAAAGAACCAATTCCATGAAACTAATAATTCAAAATATTAACATTTGAAAGGAAAAATTAAGAAATCGACTGTTTAATAGTAAACACTAAACTGGATGAATATGTGCTATCAAATCTAGATTATATTGAAGTGTTTTCGATTGCAATATTTTGATTCGCTTCATAAAGTACAGCTGCAATATTATTCCCTGAAGCTATAAATACTAAATCAGATTAAATAATACTAACTTCACATTTCATGCAAATTAAAGCGCCATAGTTAATTTAAAAGTTAACAGTTATATTTATAATTGATTACTAGATACTTTATTATTGAGAATTAAATCCAAATACTGCGAAAGTATGATCATTATTGATTATAGTCTAAATATTGGATTACTTTACAGAATCTGTATTTATAAAGATGTTATACAATTTGTTAGATTAAGACATTGATAAATTATTCAACATATTCATTTTATTAATATAATACACTTTCATACAGTATTAATGGTTTTAATTATTCAATAAAATATTACTATTGCAAATACTCATTTTGTTTGTTTCTATTGTTTTAAAAACTAAAATAGAAGATATCATAAATTATTAATTTAATAGAAAGATTAATTTAACACTGCATAAATAAATTAAAAGAACAATTTAACTGTATTTTCAAAATGATATAGTTTCACTTTCAGCTCAGTTAAAGCAAACTTCAGTGTCAGATATTAATATTTAATTATATTTATATAAATTAATCTTTTTTCAAAATATCAAAAATAAGTCTTCACGAATGAATATTAATTACAGATATACTTATGTGTATTTCAAGAGCACCTCAACAGACAAAGCAACCAACAGCTTTGGTGCACATATCCAGCGGCGCAACGTAACTACTTCGTGCAAGCAAATTCGTACATTCATCTCAGTGATTGAGCTCTTTACGAAATAGACACATAAACCATTCGATATATTTCTTTTGTAATTGTTATCATTACTTAATAAAGCAGAATCGACCTGAAATAGATGTCTAAATATACCACCTTCATATTTCATGGAAATATCATCTTATTATATTGCTTCATAAGTTCAGTTATAGTATTTGTCCAGACTTATTACAAACCAAGACGATCTGTTATTAATAATGTTAAATAGATTAATTTCTAGATTTAAGTTACATTAATCATACAACTATAGAATCTTTTGCAGCTAGTGTAGAAATATATGTAATGCACTATACCTATACAGTTGCAGTGTGATAATTGTAATTGCGATAAACTCCTGTATTTATGAACACAGTTCTCTCTTTTTAAATAAGTCATTTTAATACAAATTAGTGTATATCTGTAATGTTTATTAAGTAGTATTCAATACAATAGTGAATCAGTATTACTGATGAAGGAATAGGGAATACTTTGTAGTGTGTTATATTATTAAAAACGAAATTAAAGTGTTAAAAGTAACAGTCCTTATATTTACCGAGTATTCTTCATTAATAGGTGAATACTGCTCAATATTACGACACTTTAATAAATGTATCCAAGGTTTGTATCACTATATGTTAGATTAAAAAATTGTAAATTTAAGAACATTTATACACTATTAAACTAAGATTATAGAATAATATATTCTAATTATACATCAATTATTTTTAATTACACAGTTTAGTTGATAATTTTCACCCGGTAGTGGTCGCTATTGTTCTTTATGTTTTGCTGTAAAGATTATCTTGCTAAATCTGTTTAAATGATAGTTAACAAATAATTCAATATAATTATAAAAGTAATTACTGGTAATTAATTGCAATAAAAATAAAATAGAATGAAATAAATAAATAAATAATTAATTAAAATAGTTGTGCTACGCAATTATATTGTAATTTAATAACAGAAACAGAATAAAACATTGGTTAAAGTACAATATTTTAATTTTTTATTGACAATAAGAGTATACACACAAGTAATATGTATATTTTAATACAAAATATATTGAAATGGGAGAAACTCAGTGGTTGTGGTATGGAATTTATGACATTAAATAGCGTAATAATTAATAATATATCATATTAACGTAAAATATAATTTTTAATATAATTGAAAAATGTAGGAATACATGTAATTTCATACGTAAAACTCATTTGTTTTCGTAACCTCTGCGTGTCCCATACGCATGCAAATACACATTTCTGCGTGTCCTGCGTGACATATAACAACCCTATTTAGACATCTAAAAATGACGTGTAATTTCGCAGTTATAGAAGTTATGATTAAATTAACTCTAAACAGTTAAATGATTCTGTGATAGTATAATTGGTAATATTAATATTAATCTTTAAGTATAAATACATATATCACTAAGAATACATCAGCACCCATTTTCAGTATTGATATTTATGATATCTAAACAGTTATTAACCTAAATATCATTGATTATATTTTGTCCACTTGTAGAAGAGTTTGTGATTTAATAGGTTCCGTACTCAACAAAATTTACCATCAGTTTTGCATAAAAATATTATGCCGAACTTTACACATTTATAGGTACGGTTAAGTTTTTTAATTCATATTGTATTTACTATGTTGGAAAGAATATGTAAATAATGAAATAATACACTAGATAAAAGCTCTATACATATTATTACCTGTCATGATAAAGTATCGGCACTATTTATATTGTCATATACGTTTCCTATAATTGATGAATGCTATCATTTAGTATGTAGAAAAATCTTGCGACGCTTCGCCTCGAAATAACTTAAAGTAAAAAATATTACCAAAACGTCTTTTCGTTTTTGTTGAACGTAAAATCTCAAAATAGATGCTTTTTAAACGTAAATTTCTAGGCGAACGTCAAGTATACTCAATATCTAAATCAACCAAGACAATACGAATAAATTATATTATCTTGTATAATAATACTATTATTTATACTGTGATATATACAAATAGTGAATAAATTTAAAAAACCGTCCAGGAAATGTTTAATTATTTCTTAACACTTAGTAATAATTTATTGATTAATAAAGAAAAATATATATAAAAACTAACATAAACACTCTGGTCTAGAAATATTTATAGAATAGTCTCTAGTTGAAATAACTCAATGATGTTTGAAGTGGTATATGCAAGTAAAATATGTATGATTAGTAGACTCGAAGCCAGAAAGTGTATCAAAATGCATGGAAGCTGGTGGTGAAACATTCAAGTGATTCTTTAAATCTATTGTAACATATTCAAGCTCAGATCGTTTTAATGGTCAAAAAGAGGGAGTCTCCTTTACTTTTCCCACCACTTTATATGTTAGATTTATAAGATCTGATTTATATGATAATAATATGAAAGTTAAGTAAGGATATATAAATTATTCTATAATTGCATATTAATACCTATTATTTGATTATTAGAAGCTTCTTAGACTCTAATGAAAAATAGAATTATACATAAATCAAAAAATATTTACATCAGGTTCGCATACGAACCCTCAAATGCAACTCTTTCAGTCGAACTATTTGCCGCTGCTCCGAACGTGCTCTTCCTTCTCCGAGTTCGAGTCTCTGATTAATTTGTCCAGTCAACAATTGAACGTGAAGCCGAAATAAGTCCTCAGTTTGTTTTAGTTGACCGTTCATTTTCAGGTTAAATGTGAAATAGTTGATTACGCGAAGGAGCACAGTTACGTTTAACTCAGCTTAACTTTTTAAGTAAATTCAAAGCAAATTCCCGAATTATCAACCAGAAACTATTTATCTGGCTGTGAAAGAAGCACAGTAGGAGGTTGAAACACCACTGGTGCTGTTCTCAAGTGAGATCACACAGAAATACGCGGATAATGAACCGGACTGGTACGAGTACATGTGGTTCTGGGAGAATGAGCCGTTGTGAGTTAATAATTATTAGATTATATTATTTTTCATTAAAGGCGTGATGAATTATTTGTATATAGTTAATGAGTTTAAATATAGATTACAGTATAAGTACAAGATTTGAAGACGTAAATTGATCACTAATGTTGATTATTAAAGATGGAGAAATTATAATTCATTTTATTATACTAGTATTTCCGTCGAATGAATGTAGAATAGATGAAGACGATGATTAAAAAAATAAAGGCAATGAGATACTCAGTTACATTATAAAACAATATAAAAGATCAATAATATTCACTAAATACCTATGAAGATTATTTTTTTTCAATTAAATTGTTGGATTGTTGTTAATGATGAAGACTGAATCGTCTAAACAAAATTTGATTGCTATTTTATACATTAACAATATTTAATTTATTTATCTTAATGTTTTCCACATCCAAATGTTCAACAAGTCTTCAATATAAATTAAAAAACTTATGAACGCTTTTCGTCCGTATCCAAATATCGATATTTATATATCAATATGCAACAAATAGCTTAGCCTTATAAACTCAACTGGATATATAATAGGTAAATCTTAAATTAATTATGATTTGTATCCAGGTTACAAAAATCCCAAATACAATAGTGGAAAACAATGTATAAATGAAGGATATTTGTATAAACCTGTAATTTGCAAAGGAAAGATTTACATATAAGTATTTGAAAGCGTATATAGTATTAAAAACTGCGCATTATAGTTAGAAGCTACAATCCCAGATTTTAATATGTATGCTGACCGTTACGCGGTTGAAGCTAACTATTGCAGTTTATTTGTCATCGACGATGATTTGTACGCTCTCAACTTTAATGAAAGGGTTTATGTCTTAAATAACGACAAATTCAAGTTTGTAAAACATATGCATGGTCAAGCGCATTAGTTTTATAACAAAGTGTATTTGGTAAGACCTTTTCTCAACTTAATTCAGTAAATAGGCAGCAATTTATAGCCAGTACACAATTTTGAATTGAATGCTGGTATCTCTTAGCAGTTTATTTTTGGAGAAATACTTGCTGTTGTGACTTAAAAACCTGTATAGGCTTACAGCAAAACAACGATAACAGAATTACACGTAATAAATATTTTTGATAATTCTCACAAAGTAATTGAGTTTAGCAAATAATATTAAAAATTGGGAGATTAACTTGTATTAGGATCGGTAGGCTTACAACTCAAAGACGAAATATTAAATATATTATATTAAGGTACAGATAAGTATTCAGTGTAGATATAAAGAGAATACCAGTAGTTTATTGACAGACAGATCAATACTTTTCCATAGTATTCCCACGAGGTTAATAATGTTTTGAATCAATTCTAGAGTAATTTTCCAAGCCTATTGCTGCAATAGTTTAATTAATAGAAAAATATGTAGTAAAGGCGTGTAGGCTAATATTATAATATATTGAATAACGTTTAGTTGCTGAACCTAGTTACGTTGACCCAGTTTAAGGACATATTTGCAGTAGTCGAAGATAATTTTATTTATATATTTAACTAATAGAAATAAGTGATTAGGTAAATCGTGGTAGATTATAATATGTACTAGGGCGTAAAATAAGAAAGTATCTGCTACGGTAACGAGGTCTAGATTCACGCACAGTTGCATAACGTTGTGTTTTGCGCAAATAAAGTGTATCTTTAGTACTATAACAAAATATTAGAGCTAACGCCTAACTTAGAGCTGAAGTACGCTTTTATTATCCCTGATCTGAACATGAACACGTAGGAGTCTTTCATTTGCCGTTTGTTCACATTGAATAATTAGTTGTATGTACACAATTACGATGGCAGCTCAGAGTATTAGGGGAATGTGTATGTGTTCGATGGAAAGCAACTAACTTTCGTTATGTAGCAGTCTGGTTATTTCGTGTAATCAAAAGAGTCAGTAATCATTTGGGATCATCGGACGAACAAGCTGCTCCTGCTCTCTCCGGATTTGTAAGTTACTCTGATCAGAGATATCATGAACTACACGCACATTTCACTGGCTTCTGGCGTGTTAATATTGCAATTGATGCAGTCGAAAGGGAATACATTGTTATGTGTGGATTTGAATACGCGTGAAATTGTTGAGAAATTGTACTAACCTTAAGATGTTTAACTTAATTTCGACAACGAGCGCATTATCTCTCAGTTAGACCTTGGTTCAAACCGTCAGCTGAAACCAGAATCTTATTAATTTATTTTTAACAAAATACAGCCGGAAATTGAAACTCCTCCGTTCAGAATAAACGATTTTGAAACAATAAAATCCATTTTCGCCTTCAAATTGAGCGAATTTCACGCAAAATTTGTGGAGAAAACGGTTTTTGTTCACAAATAAACGGGGAAAGTTGCGAATTTAGTGCAAAAATAAATGAACGAGAGCGCGAAAATGACACAAAACTTCATTTTCGCGTTCGGGGACGGAATTGACCAGTGAAATATATAAAATTGATTGTAAGGGTTTAGTTTTTTCAAATTAGTTTTTTCTCTTAGTTATCAAGTGATCATTTATACATTTAATATCGTTAGGCTTTAAATCACGGTGTTTAATAACCTTTCCTTGATGAAAGCCATTTTAATAAACTGGAATAATTGGATCTGGAATATTATCAAGAATTATCAAAATATATATTATTTTTACTTAGCTATAGTAAAATAACTAGTATATATTTATTTATTGCGTTTAGATGTATTGTTGGATTGTTGCTGTTGAGTGAGTCATGTTATTATTCTTTGCCGTGATGCTTTCATGTAGAGTGATTATATAGTTTTTAATAAATACATTTATATTTTTGTATTCTTTTAATTATATAAATATTTCTACTGGTTCATTTATTTAGTCATGTTATTATTTATTTATTTATTAAATGTACTTCGGTATGAGAATTCTGTATCAGAACATAGATTATTTTATTGATTTGCAATAATGTCAATTAAATTAATAATAACTTTGATTATATAAAAAATAACTAATTCTTGTTAATTTATTAAACCAGCTTATTATATCTGATTAATTTAAATGCAGTATAAATATTAATTTTATAGAATTATACTATTTTAGCTGTATACATTAGAATTCAAATTTATAACTTTGCAATTGGGACATATTTAAATTTATAATTATATATTGCATTATCAGAGAGGCATATTAAACTTTTATTTGTACATGGGATTTCCACTTCATTAACAATGATAGAAAAGCGCGTATTGACTCTTCAGCTCGTCGCCTTCTTCGCCAACATAGCTGTGGGTGTGGTCGGCATAGCCTTACCGTACCTGTTCAGTAACAACAAAAATGTCGAGAAGATCATGTCATACATGAACTGCGCCGCTGGTGGCGTTCTCGGTGGAGTTTCCATAATCCACATCCTTCCAGAGACTGGCGAAGTTCTGAACAAGTTGGTCAATGACTTTCCTCTCAGTTTTTATATCACTTTCGGAGGCCTATTCATCATGGTGACTTTAGTTAAACTTGGTGGTCATTCACACGGAGATCACGAAACTAAAGGATAATACAAAGAAATAGTTAATGATAACGATACGTACACGACCAACGAGTCAACTACACTTCTAAATAACCACAGCGAGTGCAAAGATGAACACCACCATGAAGAGTCCTTGAAGCCAAAGAACATCGGTTCTGTTATTATGCTTTTGGTTGGGCTTATGATCCATGATGTCTCTGAAGGCATAAGCCTCGGCCTCTGCACGACTTTTGATGACACTTTCCAGATGTTCATGGCCATCTTCCTGCACAAGTGGTGCGAACAGGTTTGTCAAGCTATTTGCGGTATTCGTGAAGGACTCTCCTTCAAGCAGAACATGGCCTTCCTGGTTCCGCTTTGTATGGCCACTCCTATTGCCCAGATTACCGCTTTCTTCATCATCTACTTCACGACCGGATCTGGTGAGCTTCCACTTACTGCCTTAGTTGTTCAAGACTGCTTCATGAGCTTCGCGGCCGGTACTTTCATCGGAATTATGTTCGAGGAAGTTATCGCCGTCGAGATGACCGAGAGCAACAGCAAGAAGTCGCTGATATTTAAGCTGCTCACGTTCTTGCTCGGGTTCGCGCTCATATCTAGCGTAAGCATCTACGAGTGGGCTTCCAACAAGTGAATCGCTTTTGTGGTAATTTGATATTATTTGTAAGAAGAATTATGAATTATATATTTTAAATAATGAAGAAATATTCACTTTTTAGTTGCAACGAAGTCATAAATTTACATGAAAAAGGGCATCTTGGTAAAATTGCTGAGGTATTCGATTGATTTTTGAGAGCCATACAGTCGAAGCACGTTTGTTTATCATGAAGAGTTCCTAGAAGAATGTTATTTCTTGTATACTCTCTTTACATAGATACGATTTTCAAAGTTTTGCAACGAATTTTATTCAAGCTGGACCTTAGAAGTGTCGTACGTTTCATTATCAAATTCATACTTTGAGAATTGGGAGGTAACACATTATATGGTCATTCTTGATTTAAATCACTGGATATCAAAAATGCTGTACTTTCTGTGATATTCTACAATTTTACACTCATAAGATGGTCGGCTCCTAATTATAGGACTCTGTGTAAATGAACATACATTCACAAAAATCTCATAATAACGCTTACGGCCATATAATATTAGTTAATCCCAACATCAAGACATTAAGAAAATCCATAATTGAATTTATTTGTCCTTTATTGTTTGGAGAATTTTCACTAGCCCACCTCCTAACGAATTGACGACTGAATCCATATAAGAGGACGACTGTGGTAGTTTAGCTCAAATTTAGTTCTTAGAGGCGTTTCAAAGGTTTAGTTGGGCATAGAATACTGAGTATTTCTTAATAAATTCTTAGAATTCAATTAGACTTTCTAAATATTTTGTATTAAAGAGAGATCAATAGACGACTATATAATTGGATTACATTACTGAGTTATTGGAATATAACGTCAGTACGAATCTAGCTCTAGTTAGAGTTCGAACATTTATATATTCAGATCTATCATGTCTTTGCCTTTTGAAGATCGAGATAAGAACAAGCCGAAAGCATCCAAAACAGCAACGCAATCTCGTCAAGAAGCAGTGCCCCAAATCCAACACTCACACAACCTCAAAAACTAGTAGCTAATAACACTTTTTTGATTTGATGCTGATTATACTTTTGGAGCTAGTATAAGACGAATGTGAAGTTTCACCTACCCACCTCAAAAGAATGTGGCACGACCAGTTTCCAGACCTGCTCTTCCAGTTCCTCCTTTAGTACTTCCCCGACCAGCCCAGAAGTAACGTGGAGATGTACAGGGCCGTCAGCGTGCTGTCGGTGCAGGAAAAGCGCGGGATGTTCAACTACATCAGCAAATACCTGGGAGACGTGAGGCCGGTGGACGTGAAGGACTACTACCACAACACGTGGATAAAGCAGTTTTCGGAGGACATCCGGCCGTACAGAGCCGAGATCGCGGAGCTGGTGCGGGTGAAGCACGTCCAAGAAGGGCTCGACATCAAGAAAACGATCCAGGCCTTCTTGGACAGGCACCCGGGCAAAGACTTCAACCACCGCGCGCTACAGCAGGTATTCAGCTTGCTCAAGTACAGGTCCAAGGCGCCCAGCTCTGGCTTCAGCGCGAACATAAGCGACTGCGTCAACTTCCAGCTCGCGTGCGGGGCCTACGAGTGAATTAGTGCATTTTTATATTTGGGCTTTAATCAAAGTAGAGACGGAGGAACTTGGTTGATGTTATGAATTTCGTTAAAAATGAAATATAATGTCTATTTATGTTTCTAAACTACTCATACAGCATAACGGTTTAATACAAAATATATTCCGATAACACTATTTTTACACCCAATTTGAGTTCACAGTCTCACTCCAGTTATTTAATCTTTAGGATGAGTAAACGTCTTTTAGTGCTTTCAGGTTAGCGCAAAGTATTTTACTTAATTAATAATTCTCACTCTGATTTCAGCTGATTTCAACATCATCTTTTGGCCCCGTTCACGAACGTCTTCCAAAAGTAGTCTGACACCTGTTTTGTGCTCATGCATTACGTGTACCTGCTCACCTGCGTCCACTTGCTTGTCTTCGATTCCCTCACCTCTATACATATCTCTGAACGTAGAATTAACAAAATGTTTACGTCGGTACACTATATTTGCCTAATAACTTGTAAAATTAAAAAATTTCAACGTAAAGTAATAGGTGATGATTATAGTCTTTTAATAAATAGTTTATTGATAAAATAAGTAATCTTTACGTATTTAATAGACATTATTATAATTTTACCATTTTATTTATCATTCTATGTTTAGGCTTTAGTTGCGGAGTGGGTTCATATAAGTCGCAGAACTTCATAATATATAGAATAGATGTGACATAGTATCCAAAAATAGAATAGCCTAGGCTATTCTATTGGCACTTAGTGGACGAAACACATATAGTGGACATTGTTTGATTTTCGAACACAACCTCTAACATACGTATTAAATAACTAATTCTTAAATGTCACTTTAAAGAGCGTGTGGTTTATGACTTTCAAACTTATTTTACACCTTCAGCTTTAATTATTAGTATCTTTTGACTGCACTAACAAAGTAATATTAATTGTTGTAGTGAGTCAAATAGTTGGATATGCTATTTGAGCGTGAGTCGTTAAATGTGAGTGATGTTGAAAATGTATACAAGTACTATATATAACTTTCAAATTATTTACATTTATTTACATTTGTGTTATCATTACAAAATAATTTAATTTCAATTGTTAATAATTTTAATTAATAATTTTAATTACAATTTATTAATTATCAGAGAGGCATATTAAACTTTTATTTGTACATGGGATTTCCACTTCATTAACAATGATAGAAAAGCGCGTATTGACTCTTCAGCTCGTCGCCTTCTTCGCCAACATAGCTGTGGGTGTGGTCGGCATAGCCTTACCGTACCTGTTCAGTAACAACAAAAATGTCGAGAAGATCATGTCATACATGAACTGCGCCGCTGGTGGCGTTCTCGGTGGAGTTTCCATAATCCACATCCTTCCAGAGACTGGCGAAGTTCTGAACAAGTTGTTCAATGACTTTCCTCTCAGTTTTTATATCACTTTCGGAGGCCTATTCATCATGGTGACTTTAGTTAAACTTGGTGGTCATTCACACGGAGATCACGAAACTAAAGGAGAATACAAAGAAATAGTTAATGATAACGATACGTACACGACCAACGAGTCAACTACACTTCTAAATTACCACAGCGAGTGCAAAGATGAACACCACCATGAAGAGTCCTTGAAGCCAAAGAACATCGGTTCTGTTATTATGCTTTTGGTTGGGCTTATGATCCATGATGTCTCTGAAGGCATAAGCCTCGGCCTCTGCACGACTTTTGATGACACTTTCCAGATGTTCATGGCCATCTTCCTGCACAAGTGGTGCGAACAGGTTTGTCAAGCTATTTGCGGTATTCGTGAAGGACTCTCCTTCAAGCAGAACATGGCCTTCCTGGTTCCGCTTTGTATGGCCACTCCTATTGCCCAGATTACCGCTTTCTTCATCATCTACTTCACGACCGGATCTGGTGAGCTTCCACTTACTGCCTTAGTTGTTCAAGACTGCTTCATGAGCTTCGCGGCCGGTACTTTCATCGGAATTATGTTCGAGGAAGTTATCGCCGTCGAGATGACCGAGAGCAACAGCAAGAAGTCGCTGATATTTAAGCTGCTCACGTTCTTGCTCGGGTTCGCGCTCATATCTAGCGTAAGCATCTACGAGTGGGCTTCCAACAAGTGAATCGCTTTTGTGGTAATTTGATATTATTTGTAAGAAGAATTATGAATTATATATTTTAAATAATGAAGAAATATTCACTTTTTAGTTGCAACGAAGTCATAAATTTACATGAAAAAGGGCATCTTGGTAAAATTGCTGAGGTATTCGATTGATTTTTGAGAGCCATACAGTCGAAGCACGTTTGTTTATCATGAAGAGTTCCAAGAAGAATGTTATTTCTTGTATACTCTCTTTACATAGATACGATTTTCAAAGTTTTGCAACGAATTTTATTCAAGCTGGACCTTAGAAGTGTCGTACGTTTCATTATCAAATTCATACTTTGAGAATTGGGAGGTAACACATTATATGGTCATTCTTGATTTAAATCACTGGATATCAAAAATGCTGTACTTTCTGTGATATTCTACAATTTTACACTCATAAGATGGTCGGCTCCTAATTATAGGACTCTGTGTAAATGAACATACATTCACAAAAATCTCATAATAACGCTTACGGCCATATAATATTAGTTAATCCCAACATCAAGACATTAAGAAAATCCATAATTGAATTTATTTGTCCTTTATTGTTTGGAGAATTTTCACTAGCCCACCTCCTAACGAATTGACGACTGAATCCATATAAGAGGACGACTGTGGTAGTTTAGCTCAAATTTAGTTCTTAGAGGCGTTTCAAAGGTTTAGTTGGGCATAGAATACTGAGTATTTCTTAATAAATTCTTAGAATTCAATTAGACTTTCTAAATATTTTGTATTAAAGAGAGATCAATAGACGACTATATAATTGGATTACATTACTGAGTTATTGGAATATAACGTCAGTACGAATCTAGCTCTAGTTAGAGTTCGAACATTTATATATTCAGATCTATCATGTCTTTGCCTTTTGAAGATCGAGATAAGAACAAGCCGAAAGCATCCAAAACAGCAACGCAATCTCGTCAAGAAGCAGTGCCCCAAATCCAACACTCACACAACCTCAAAAACTAGTAGCTAATAACACTTTTTTGATTTGATGCTGATTATACTTTTGGAGCTAGTATAAGACGAATGTGAAGTTTCACCTACCCACCTCAAAAGAATGTGGCACGACCAGTTTCCAGACCTGCTCTTCCAGTTCCTCCTTTAGTACTTCCCCGACCAGCCCAGAAGTAACGTGGAGATGTACAGGGCCGTCAGCGTGCTGTCGGTGCAGGAAAAGCGCGGGATGTTCAACTACATCAGCAAATACCTGGGAGACGTGAGGCCGGTGGACGTGAAGGACTACTACCACAACACGTGGATAAAGCAGTTTTCGGAGGACATCCGGCCGTACAGAGCCGAGATCGCGGAGCTGGTGCGGGTGAAGCACGTCCAAGAAGGGCTCGACATCAAGAAAACGATCCAGGCCTTCTTGGACAGGCACCCGGGCAAAGACTTCAACCACCGCGCGCTACAGCAGGTATTCAGCTTGCTCAAGTACAGGTCCAAGGCGCCCAGCTCTGGCTTCAGCGCGAACATAAGCGACTGCGTCAACTTCCAGCTCGCGTGCGGGGCCTACGAGTGAATTAGTGCATTTTTATATTTGGGCTTTAATCAAAGTAGAGACGGAGGAACTTGGTTGATGTTATGAATTTCGTTAAAAATGAAATATAATGTCTATTTATGTTTCTAAACTACTCATACAGCATAACGGTTTAATACAAAATATATTCCGATAACACTATTTTTACACCCAATTTGAGTTCACAGTCTCACTCCAGTTATTTAATCTTTAGGATGAGTAAACGTCTTTTAGTGCTTTCAGGTTAGCGCAAAGTATTTTACTTAATTAATAATTCTCACTCTGATTTCAGCTGATTTCAACATCATCTTTTGGACCCGTTCATGAACGTCTTCCAAAAGTAGTCTGACACCTGTTTTGTGCTCATGCATTACGTGTACCTGCTCACCTGCGTCCACTTGCTTGTCTTCGATTCCCTCACCATTTCGCACAGCTCCAGGTCGGTCACGTTTTCAACTTAAAACGTCTTTATGAGAGCGGTTCTGAACAGGCTCCTCTTTCTGGTTCCGTTTAATAGAAGTTGTTTTTGGGAGCGTTATGTTGGTTCTTAACTTCGTTTTAGGTGTTAAATAATGTTTAATCAAGCTTAAGTTATTTTGGGATAATTTATTGATTGTAAGATGGAACTTGTGTGCTCACAGGTTCTGTTCTATAAAATGATTAAATTTCATTTTGTATGAAGGGTTGAGGGTCTTTAATTTTTGATTCTCTGAAGGAATTCGCTGGTGTTTGAATAGGAGGTTTGAAAAATGGAAAATTAGGATACTGTAAAGACGAGGTTTCCTAATACATAAGAAGCATTTTTTGATGCAACTGCTCGTAAAAAGCTTCTTCTTAATATTTGGCGATATTGGTCAAAAATTATTGTGTTGTGTGGTCGTCAATAGATAATTCTTTGGAAATTGTATTAATTGCACGAACAACTGAAGGTCCGTCCATCCTTCTTAAGTGCTCAAAAGCCAGGGTTGCAAAGTTATTGAAAGTTTCCTGAAGATTAATCGTCATCTGAGTGGAAACTAATGATTTTCCCAAAACTTGTTTTATGAACAGACTGAGAATATCTCAAAATATTTTTAAATTGTGACTATTTAACCATATTCAAAAGTTTATATTCAATAGTATACTCAATAACTGATAATTTAACGTAAACATAACTTCATAATTACTATGCTTAAAAATAAATCTCATTTAATATACATGTATTTTTATATAATTTTTGAAAGTTATTCAACATTTATAAAATATTTGTTGGAAGTCATGTTTTATAACATGCAAACTCTTATATATTTATTAAACATTTTAATAATACAACCGATTTTTATTAAAATATTTTATATGAGAATATATTTTATATTGATTGCATGATCAAATATTTAAATTTATAAAATTGCATATATATCAATTATTAATTTGATTTAACACATTCGATTCGGAATTTAATGCAAACTTAACTTTCATTTATACTTATCTCCATCCATAGTTCTTATTATTCATATTCTCTTAAACACAACGACATATTTAGTCTTTGATCCTTCTATTTATTCTTGACATAGCCCTCTTGACATATTGTCTCAGCATCCGAAATCCACATTTCGTTTAATTCTTTATTTATACTCTATTTATACATCAAAAGAATATTTATAAATAAATATCTGTTATAACCTTGTTATTTTGATTGCTTTGATAAATTACCTAATGTTATTCAGTAAAGCCAACCATCTCCGATCTGATGGGTCTGCTTATCGTTAATCTCGATTAAATCAACGATTTATATATTATATAATCAACGATTTGCACTATGTATAAAAAGACTTATAAACAACTAAAAATTAATTAACCTCCAAAAGTTCTTCATCTCCACTTCAATTACTGCAAGGTTATCAATCGTAAACTATACGATTAAATTTATAATCGTTTTGATCGATAACCCTATATTTTGAATTTTAATCGACTTTTGGTTGGTTTTATTATACAGTATTAACTATTATTATTTGGTGTGATGTACACATATGTATGTATTAATTGATGTGAAAATTAATATATTATGTTTTTTGTATTATTTATTAAAATATTTGTTTACACTTCTATTTCTAAATTTATGAAAGAGGCGACATGTCATTAGTTGCACGAGAATCAGCAGAGCATTCGCAAGAATGTGCTTAAAACGCGTGCGAACGCAATATTGAATCAGCAGGCTCCAGCTTTAACGTTCGACTACCGCTAAATATACCTAAATCAGCAGTAATTGCTCACAACAACCGCAGTGACTCCAAAGTTCATAAAGTGCGGTACGATTCAGAAATCTACGAGCAAATAAATAAACGAGCACCGCCCAGCGCGCCCTTACCACACAGTGCACCAAACGCAAAGCTCTCTTGACATGTTAAAAATAAGGCCCTGCATGGCCCTTTAGAACAACTCCTTCAAGTAATTCTGCGCTGTGCAGAACTTCTCCGTTTACTTCAGTTCCCTTGAGCAGGAGAAGCAGTTGAAAACGCAAAAAAGTGCTCCCAAGGCGCAAAACGAACCGAAAAAACCGCTCATTCAAACGGAGACGTTTCAAATTCAAGATTAAGAGGAAATTATTCACCAGTAAATCAGGTGCCAGAGCGCAAAAATTAATAGAAAGTGCCAAATGTGTTAATAAAAGATCAGAATCGGGCTCAAAAATGGTAGTTAGAAGTTTAATAAGCAGATGAAGGTGTGCGTGGGGTGCGGGTAGTATATTTGAGGCAAAAGATGTCTAAATTAAAGAAATAATATGAACTTCTAATGCTAGTGAAAATTTAACTTAATTAGTTAATCAACAAAGCAAGATTTAAATAATTTAATATACCGGAACATTCAGTTCTATATTCAAATATTAAAGTAATGTGTGCAGATTAAGAATATTTTGATAATCACAGTTAATAGACACATAGAATGATGAATACAGGATTAACAATTGGAATTTCAATGTGTGTTTTAAATTTGCTGATAGTAACAATATTTATACCCCGCGAGGGAGCGAAAGTATTTGATTATGAACGATTAATTTTTATAATTTTTCTTTGCAATTTAATCTATTTAGTAATTCTTTTTATCTTATTGAAACAACTACCAACTATATTATAAAGAAATATAAATAGTAAATCAATAGTACAAAATTTCACACATTAGCTAAAGCTCCAAGCAAGTTTTTGAGCATGTTCTCGATATTGTCGAGTCTTTTCTCGAGGTGTTCTTGTTTTTTGAAAACCGTTTAGTTTTAAAACTTGATTTTTGGCTGAAAATTATTGAATTTGAAGTTGGCGGAGTCGTTTTCGAGAGATTATTCTCGGAACATATATTATTCAAAGCTCATTGGGTGTGGAAATTATTTTTGAATGAGCTGTAATTAAATAAGAATTGTGATGGAATTCTTTATACGTTGAGTACGTAATGTTAAAGTTGATTGATTTAGCTAAAAAGAAAGTGATTTAAAAATATTTAACATGCATTCATAATTTGATTGTTTAACATATGTATAATTCTATGAATTAGAATTCACATACTTTTATTTATACATATCTATATAGTAATGAACATCTTTGTTAGGAGTTAAACAAAATATTAAAATAACAAAAATAAATCTGCTGATAAATAATATAAAATACCAGTTTCCTCACTCTTCAATGTGCTCGAGAATCTTTCTGTAGCTCAGTGGGGCAATAGTCTTCATATATTTGTTTCCAACGACGTCTTATCCGTTGAAAACTGGTTTTCCGTAGGCGATTCTGAGCTCTCTGATGGCGTTCTTGATGGCGAAGTAAACGGCTGCTCCGAGGCAAGTTGGAGATTCGGCTGAGGCCTTTGAGTCGTGGATGTTGGCTGGGTTTGGAACGTCCTTCTGAATTTCAACGGACATGAACTGTGGAACGTCGGCCATAGATTGTATGGCGTAGTTCTTGGCTGTGGTGGTCTGAACACCTTCTTCCCAGAGGATTTCCTCAGTGGTAAGTAAGCCGAGGCCCATTCCGAACCCGCCTTCAATCTATCCACAATCTACTAATGGATTTAATGGAGAGCCGACGTCCTTCTGAACGTATGTCTTGAGGGACTTGAATTCACCAGTGAGACCGTTGACTTCTACCATGGCAAGGCAGATACCGTAGGCGGTGTAGAAACCGGTGCAGCCCTCGTGAGTGGGCCAGTGCCATTCGATTTCCTTCGGGAGGACGGCGAAAGCCTAAGCGGTAAGTCTGATTCTGTTGAAGTAGGCGATGTTGCAGAGCTCGGGCCAGGTCTTGTCTTTGAGCTTTCCTCTGAGTTCGGCTAAGTTTTCAAGGAGTTCATCTGCGGCCATTTTAACGGCCTTACCGTTAATATCGGCACCAGAACTGGCAGCGGTTGGCTGAGTGTTCGGGCAGCGCATGGTGTTGGTGTTGATAACTCTAACAAATTCGAGTGGGATCTGGAGGGATTCAGCGCAGACCATGGCCATCTTGGTGTGGAGGGACTGGCCCATTTCAATACCGGAGTGGCTGAGGGCGACGGAACCGTCTCTGTAGATGTGGATGAGGACAGAAGCCTGGTTCATGAAGTTCTCCTCGAAGTTGACGGAGTTCTTGAGCGGGTTGAAGCTGATGCCGCGCTTGATGTGTTTGGACTTCTTGTTGAACTCCTCGACTTCCTTGAAAAGCTTGTCAATTTGAGAACGCTGAGCAAGAGTCTTGTAAAGAGTTTGAGTTAAGTGCTCGGCATACTGAGTGGACATGAGGGTCTTGCTGGCCATGAGGTCTCCTGGCTTGTTCAAGTTCATGACTCTGAACTGGTGAGCCGCTTCTGAGAAGGTCATTTGTTCCTTCTTGTTGTACTTGTCGTACCAAACCTGGATGGCGTGGTCCAAAATGGTTTCCTGGACATAAGTAGCCTGTGGAGCTCCGAAGCCTCTGTAGGCGGTGTTGGTGACTCTGTTGGTCTTGGCGCAACGACCTTCAACCTTCAAGTTTGGAATGGTGTAACAGGACTGAGACTGGAAGATAGATTTATCTAGAACTGGACCTGAGCAATCGAATGATGAACCACCATCGTTAACTAATAACAAGTCCATACCGACGTACTTACCTTCGCTGGTGAAGCCAGCTTTGTACTTGAAGTAGTATGGGTGACGTCCTCCCATGGTGACTAAATCTTGGTTTCTGTTCAAGATCAACTTGACTGGAAGACCGGTCTTGTGAGCGGCAACTGCGGCAGCGGTGCAGAGGATCATTGGTCTGTCTTGCTTACCTCCGAAACCACCACCAAGTGCCATAACTTCAACCTCGATCTGGGCGTTCTTGACGAAGTCGTGCTGGCTGATTTGAGTGTGGTCAGCTGGACCATGGTTTGGATTGTTCAAGTTCCAGGCGATATCGAACTGCATCTTGGATGGATTCTGAGTGGAAGAGAAAACCTTCATACCACCATTTTCAAGTGGATAACAGATGCAGTTATGAGTTTCAAAGTAAGCATGATCTTGACCGTGCATGAAGTTTTCACCTTCAATGATAAAGTCTGCCTTTTCAATTTGTTCAACATTGCCTAAAGTGATTATTCTTTCGCCGACACCAGTACCTGGTAAATATGAATTGTTTTTGATGGCTTGGGCGATTGAGAGTGAAACTTTTCCAGATTTTAGTTATTGTTCGTAAACAGCCTTATCATCATTATCATATTTGACCTTGACAAGTTTAGCAGCCTTAAGAGCGGCATCTCTGGTAGTAGCCGTGATTAAACCAATTGGTTGACTCATATGCATAACGTTACCCTTGGCAACGAAAACTGGAGTATCAAACTGGATACCAGAGTGAGTGTTACCATTAACTTTGTTTGGAATATCTCTTTCATCAACGTAGTCAATGAAGCCGATGACCTTCTTGGCTTCTTCGATATCAATTGAGATGATCTTACCGAAGGATCTATCGGTCATGACATAAGCACCATGAGAAACGGTATTGGTGAACTCGTCTAAATCAGCAGAGTAGATTGGATCACCCAAAAGTTTGGACTTGAGAGTCTAAGAAGTGATTGGGTGGCCGACAGTTTTCTTGTAGGATTGTGGGATGATTCTCTCGGTTCTAGGCATTTTGAGCTGCTTTCCATATACCTGCTCTTCGACGTTGGTCAAAGCGGCGTGGTACTCTGGATCGACGGCGATGTTGTGGTCGAGCTTGTATCTGGTCTGGGCCAAGAAGACGTTGTTGGAAGTGACATCGGACTTGTACTTGCCGTAGAATCTGGCGTCAGAGTTATCAGTCAGATCGAATGCGAGCATGCCCTTGATGAGCTCTTTCATCTGGTGGTGGTCTTGTGGGGCAAGGAACTCTTCTTTGGTGATGTTGAGTTTCTGGACCTGGATGGACTCGGTAGTGGTGAGGTTGTTCACGAAGATCTCGAGTTGTTGGTTGAGCTCAACAACGCAGCAGCCGACGAGGGCTTCAGCGTTGGCGTGTCTTCTCTGTCTCTTGGTGAAGAAGTAGAACTCTGGTTCTTCGAACATGACCTTGGTGATGATCTTTCCTTGCTCGAGCTGTTGGTTCAGAAGGGTGATGATCGGGACTTGGGAGAACACCTGGAGAGAGGTGTCGAAGAGCTGGACGTGGGCGTTGAGGGCGGCCAAGATCAAGTTGAGGTCGTTGTCGCCTCTCTTGACGATGCCGGCGCCGATGGTCTCGGTGTTTCTAAGTGGGGTGTTGTGGAACATGATGAGGGTCTCGACGAGCTTCTTGGCGAAGGTGGATGACTTGCCCTTGAAGTGGTCCATGACGTCGGAGTAGGTGAGTTGGGCACCGAGCTCGACCTTCTTCTCGTGGTGGCTGACTTGCTTGAACTCCTTAACGTTTTGGAGGCTGATGAGGACGTATTCCTTGGACTTGTAGTTGTCGCAAACGGTTCTGAGCTGGTGGCTGGAAGAGCCGCTGATGAGCTGGACGTTGGAGTACTGGCCGGCCTTGTAGGCGTGCTTCAACTCGTCGAGCGACTTTGGAGCGAAGTACTTTACTCCAAACTGCTGCTCGCCGGTTTCCTGGCTGACGACCTCGTGCTCATAATCGAACACTTGCAGGTCCTTGAGTTCTTGAGGGAAAGCCGGTTCGATGTCTTGATTGAACTGGACTTTCTTCTTGCAGATGGGCATCTCACCTTCTTCGATGTCCACTGAAAAGGCGGACACGGCGGCGGCGATCGGGTTGAAGGCGGTGCAACGACACATGTTACCGTCCAGAGCCTGCATGATGTTGGCCTCGGTTGGTCTCGCGTTCTGGCGGAGCAGAGTATACATGGACATGGTGAAGCCGCCTGCGCAGAACCCGCACTGGAAGGACTCGCACTCGAGGAACTGCTGCTGGATAGGGTGGAGCATCTATTTGTTGCCGATACCTTCGACGGTGTATATCTGCTTTCCGTGGCAGTAGACCAATGGGTAGTGGAGGGCGCCAACGGACTTGAAAACAGCTTTGTTTTGCTGGTGATCCCAGGAAACAATTGTAACGACATCACAGCCGAAAGCGCCGTTGCCGTCGGAGACTCTGGTTCCGTATAACTTACGTTATCTCAAGTACTCAAATAAGGTGGTCAATGGGTCCGGCTTGTAAAGTTGGACTTTTTTACCGTTCAAATAGAAAACAACTGACATTTGTTAGAGGTGGAATTTAATTTAACATATTTATATAATATATTGATTAATATGGGAATTAGTAGGTCAAATTCTGTAATTGTATACAATATTTGACTCGTATAAATTTTGACTTCTAATTGACTTATTTTTTATTATATATTATGAAAATATAAGCCATAAACAATTATTTAACCAAAATAAATTTATTAAAAGCAAGCTAAAAATGTATATAATACACAAAGTTGTGATTGTTATAATGTTATATCATTGTATAATTAGATAATGTGAGTATATACTAAACTGTAAATTTAAACAATTTGTTACGTAATAATACAGAATAATAATATTTAACTAACCTGCCACAATTACAAGCCAATACATATATATTAATAGATGACTCGAAGATATTTTAACCAATTAATTCTTGGTCAAAACTATAGCTCTTCTTCAAAATAATATCCTTCACTCAAAATACACGCGCACGCCGCTCTCCGTTTTGAGTATTTCGTGCAGCCACTCTCTCATGACGAACCAGCAGAACAGCCCTCCAACGCAAAACAACGAAAATATCGCAAAAACTGTAAGAATTTTGTTGTAAGTTATTTGTCCCGCTTCTGCGTAGAACCTGAACTACATTCCGCTCCCTTATTGCATTTTGAGCAGCGTCACATAACTAACTACTATTTAATCTGCGTTTGGCTTCACTCCAATTGCATACACCAGGTTAAATCCTGCATTTTACGTTGGAATTGAAATATCAATTTGATTCTGAACGCTCGAAAACAACCCAGATAATTTCAAAATAAACGTTGCTGTAGCAGCTTGGGTCAAATTAACGCCCAGAACATAATTTTTAACCTGAACACTTCTCGGCTTAAAACTGGCCGAGGCCGTGAACTGGAAGAAACTGTAGGCTGAAAGAGAGAGCAAAATAGAGGACAGAATGAACATCCCACATTTTGAGCAGGACGCGCGCTTGGACCCCACGAAGGCCTTCTGATTTGGGAGGCTGAGAATCATAGTTTGGAGTGGGGAATTTTGAATGGTTATTAATTTGGTGGATGCTGAGAGAGTGATGAATAATTGGTTATGGCGGCGGTTTTAAATGCTGAATTATCTTGTATTACTTAGAATTTAACAACTGTAAACATTTTAATTGTACCTTACCACATACACAAAATTAAAATAATTATAAATTTTAATTAAAAATTTTCGTACTTTCATTAAGGAAAGGTTACAACATAAATGGTCTTATCATATGATCTTATCAGGTGGTAAATCATGACAATCCGCAAATTCAGCAACACAAAAACATAACCATTGTTGTTGGTTCGCTAGATGCGTACTGATACTATTTTCAGTTTTATCTAATTCTTAGCAAGTACATTTTCTTGTATAAAATAGGTATAAAATAAAATGACTAAGCTCGTGTATGCATATATCGTATATAACACTTTTAGTCTTACTCATATATATTAATATTAATACAAATAATATTAATTAACAACATTCCTGCCAGAGATCACGGACTCCTTCCTAAGCAAACACTGCTGCCTTGCAGTGGCGCGCGCTAACGAAGAAGCCAAGCTGCATTACACCAGCTTGATCACTAATGCTCTGCATGAAGGCACCATCGCGACGAAGTAAGGTTAGAGAGACCGTCAAGCTACCGGAAGAAGGGCACCGCGAGCGCCGCCAGGCCTCGAGGGTGTGGGAGCAAGGCAAGAAGGCGAAGCCCAAGGCAACGTTGGATCGGACGGGCTCGGAGTAACCGTCGACAATTGAAGACATGGAACATGAGCGAGTGAGAAAATTAATGTATCCCAATGTTTAGAAATGTATCCCAGTATACATTTATTAATTATCATTATCAAATTAATTATCAAAGTTGTAACATTTATCATAATTTACATTTTCACCTCATTATATGAAGAAATTTTCATTAGTTCATCTATTTATGACTTTCTTAGTTTTTATCATGATGATAATTTCTATAATTTTATGTTTTGATCTCCTTGATGCAGCTAATACAGCAACATAATCAAGTTATGGAAAAATATAATATATATAAACATATTCAAAGAATTTAGTGAAGGCGCAGCATATAACCCGAATATTCCACATTAAGCTTCATGATGTTATACTTGATGTTGAAAATTAATGTGTTTATAACAGCTAAGATGGAATATTTCGTTAAATTTTGCTATTTGAACACAAATATCCAATAGTAAAGTATTTTGGAGATTAAATTCTTGTTAAATGCGCAGATTAAGAATTCTTTGACAATTATAAACAAAAATCTTAGAAAATAATCAACCTGTGGTTGACAGTCGGAATTTCTTTGTGTATTTGTGATACTCTAATAATATCAATGATTTGGATATTTTGTGGACTTCGTAAAGTGTGTATTTAAAGTAAATCGACTATTAAAATGTAAAATTATATTTGATATGAAATTTTTTGATAATATCAATAATATATTTAATATTTCATAAATTACGAGAAAGATAAAGTAAATTTAGCACTCTGAAGCTGTTGAAATGATAAATATTGATAAATAACAGAAATAAAATAATCATTTATCACGTTATACATTATGTGATTAAGATTTAAGCGGCTTTGGAATATCGTTGCTCTTAACAAATCTAAAGTCTTTTATAGACATGTTTTTAGTTGTGATAGACTCAGAACCATTTTTAGCTTCACTATTATTTAATAAAGGGGTTTTCATAACAGCGTCCATTGAAATTTTTGATGTTTAACTTTGTTATTAATGTTTCTTAAACATACAAAGACTTACTATTAAAATAGGAGTTAAAATCAAAATACAACTACCAGCCGCTATACCAACAGCGATCCATAGCTACATTGGTTTAGGAGTAACCGGTTCAGGTGTTACTGGATCTGGTGGTGGAGTTATAGGAGTCTTTTAATATTGTATTAGCAGACTATTTACAAAAGTAAAATCTAATGCATTCAATAATGAAGCGGTGTATTTATATTATTAGTAATTAAAGTGACATTATTAATTATAAGATTCGTTATATTATTATTTTTCAATTTTACAGTTTAACATAACAGACACAAGTGCTGTTAGTGGACTGCGCTCCGATGCACCCGGTTACGTCGCAGACGAGCGAGGTGAGCAGCGCGTTCGTCTCGCACTCGTAGACCCTGCAGAAGTCGTTGGCCAAGAGCACCGCTCCAGATGCGTCGTAGCACTCCTGTTTCGGATTCGATGTGTTTGCGCACAGTTGATTGGTGGGGTTCATGAAGCAGTAGCTTTCGACCAGGCTGTATAAGGACGACTTCTGCTCGATGATTACGTCCACCGACTGATTCTTGACGTAGAGCTTGCTGGATGTAGACACGTCTCCGTAGTTGTACTGGATGTCGTACACGCCGCTTTGGACTAGTTTCTCCGGGGTCGACTGGTTCCTGTTAAACGAGTACACCGAGCCGTTTCTCAAGTAGAATGTAGCTGGCTGCGTGACGCTCACGTCCCAGCCAATTGAAACGCGTCTGAGTCCCGTTCCGATTTTGCGGAGGTACGAAGTGTCCGGGTACGGCTGCAGAGGAGGCTCAACTACGACGGGCAGAATGCCGTTTTCGTTTTTGCCCAGTGCGAACACTTCATTATTTTTCGTGTAAATGAAAATAAACGATTTAGTTTATTCCAGTTCTATGTATTTAATGTCTTAAAATTTGGTAATCGGTTCAACATTTAATTAAGTGTAACTGGAATACACCTGAGCTGGTAACTTACCGCATAGTTATGTTTCTTCTTTACAGGATCCTTTGAAGAATAATCCAGGTGTTGTGTGAATTACATGAAACTACCCATCCGCAGAATCACCAATTATCTGATTAATTAATTTATCTCCGTTGTCTTCTAATGTGAATTTCATTTACTTTGGGCCAGTCCTCTCTTCTTTATACAACAACCCTGCTGAGTTAATATACCATAGATATCCTTCTGCACAGAATAACTATTTTACGTTATCAATAAATATATATGTAAAATATAGTTGAGTGCTGTGATTAAATAGTACTTTGTGATCGCCTTTTCCCAATAATGATCAATTTGATGCAATTATGTATATTGCCTACCCACAATACAATCCATCAACAATAAAATCCGAATTTTGGATATCAAATATATCACTAATCGATATACCATGTGTGGAAGCAAAAGTGATATCAATTACACTTTAGAACGATAGTATGAATAACATTGAGTATCAATTTGTAAATATGTGAATTCATATTGTGTTCCATGCGGAAATAAATCTTTGTGATCACCTTTGGCTAATAACGAATAATTCTGAGCAATCAAATAAATAACATCACCGCATGATGTTCCCGCTAAAATTTAGTCTTACGAAATAATTTAACTGAGTGAGATACCATGTAATGTAGAAAAAGCAACACTTACCACACTTTGGAACGATAGTATGAAAAACATTGAGATGTGGAAGTCTTATAAATATTGATTTACATATTTATGAACTTAGATGCGTTATCATAAAAAGCATGTGAAGATACACAATGTATATTTTAGTCTATACAATATTATGTCACTAATAGTGAAATTAATCTGATCGACGTAACATTTGATCAGCATAAATTTTTACAACACCAAATTGGATTGCTCAGTATATTAATATCTTTGTCTCAAATAATTTCAAACACAATTCACAAAACATGGTTGTTACTACATCGGAGTAGTTATATAACTTCTGTTCGGAGTCAAATATTATCTACCCACTCTTTGTAAATTTACTAAAACATTATGTGAACTATAAAATACACAAAAGTTTTATTTTATATAATTGTATGAACGAAACTCAAACGTACACTTCTGTATCTGGTGCGGCGGAGTCATCAATAAGTTTCGAGTTGTTCACAAAATCACTTTATTTTTTTTGATTCACATGAAAAACTATCTTCTTCTCCTAATCTAAGAGCGTACGCTTCAAATACTTTTAGTTTCTGAGTTTTATAACGTTAAAAGATTATTTTGTTACATTTCCCCTTTTAGAATATTTTCTATAAACGCAGAAAATGATAAAGAATAAAATAATAGCAGTTATAATAACACCAAAAACTACCACGTAAATGAATAACACAGTTTAGTTGCTCTCTGGTTTCGTTATTTTGACACATATATTATTTTCTAACTTCTCGTTTTAATCACAATCTGCAACGCAAACATACTGGACGTCTATTACCCGTAGAATTGGGCAATGTACTAAATCTTATTTTTACTCGCAAATTTTACCAGTTCTATTCAAATAATCACATTTGTCATCGCAATACTAAGTGGCTCTGTTTATATATTTATCTCCACATGAATCTTTGCAAACATAAACCTGATCAGAAATGTTGAAATTTTTAGCTAATGATTTTGGAAATCTGCATGTATCTACGCATGACACAATAGTATTGGCAACAGAATAATATTTACATTACAAACAAGATGTTGAATCTGAATTAGGAATTAGACCGGGATCACACACGCACATGTAATCTAACTGCAACTTGTTTTAAATTAACTTGGTTTGGTTATCGCCACATTGAGTGACACACTATTTTTTGTCAAGACTCATTATATTAGGATAACAAATTGATAAACAATGCAAATTATCAATTGATGCCTAGTTATTCCCACAGTCTGAAACACATGACTAGTTATCGATTCCAACGTACTTTGGACAAGTACACATTTTGATTCCGTTAAATACACTTTAAGTAGTATAAGCTGGACAAGTCGTAATACATGTTTGTTAATCTAGATTCATATATCCAGTTACACATTAACATGTGTTATTTATGTTTTGTAGACCAGACACACACTAACAAGATGAATAGAATTCAAATGGTAAGATTTTCTCCCCTACTCCGCATTAAGAAATACATTTATTACCATTTAAGGATATTTTTAATGAATCTTAGCATTCACATCTGTTTAACTAGTTTGGCTCTCCAGGTGAACATGAACTTTAACATTCAGTTCTCTTTACACTTATGAACTCACCTATTTTGCAGTCTTAAATACAATATAATTTATCAGAAGAAAGTAATAATGGATAAACACAAATTGATACGCATCTTTTATTTAGATTATCAATTATATCAGTTGGCGAGCATGAGACGACACAAGATTTGTTATTCGAAGCTATATAATAAGAACATGCACAATATAGTTACTTTCCGTTACTAATTTATTACTATCCAATAGGACAACTTAAAAGACAAACCGTGTAATCTAAATTTAGTATTTTTGTAATATTAGCACATGTGCATTTACCATCAGTTAATATAAGATTTTTTGCACATTTGCATCTGTATTACCCACTTGATGCATTATAAAATTGTGATTCACCAATTCCACAAGTTTTTACACATTGTTTCCCATCTAACGATATCAAACCTGAAACGCACATGCATTGTCTATTTTCATTTGTTTAACTATTTTAAGGGCAAAACTCTAAACATTAATCTCCAAACAAACTTAAAACCTAAGTGGGGGCGCATTCTTCTTAGCACGCGCGCCCATCAGGTGAAATTTTTTATTATTTCGCAAAGTTACAATTTGTATAACACGCCTATAAATCAACTGACAGAAACTTACCTATTGGACATACACATCTGCCTTATAATATTTCAAAAGTTGGTCGACAACTAAGAACACAAGTTAGTAATTCAGCTGAGAAATATGTGTTAGCAGGGCATATGCATGTATTAGTTTTAGAATCAAATGTTGGGGAAGAATCGTTTGCACCTTCGCCAGAACATGCACAATGTCCTCCATAAATAATTTAATCCTGAGGGCATTAATAAATACAACCAGATTCTTGTATATTTATTGAATAATATCTATTGCACTTACAGTATTTAGATTAATTAGAAACTTGATTAATTCCACAACTATGAACACATTATATTCCTTTAAAATCTACAAAAAATTGTGGTGGACATTTTTCAAGACATATTGTCTTAGTTATATCCATAAATTATTATGATGAACAGACATTAACACAAGATTTAAAATCTGATGATATATAGTTTACACACACGCAATACTTTTAGCCATTAGTATTATAAATATTAGAGCCATATGGACATGCATCACCACATTGATTGTTAAGTAGTATCAGTTAATTTTGAGGACATTCGCACGTAAAAGTTAACATATTTAATCTCGTTTAAGTGCTACAAATACATCTAGCTTGATATTAATCAGGAATTTAACCAGGAGGGCATTTTTATATGCATTTTTAACTTTTAATGTCTAAATAGCTGCCTTAACATTATCTAACACACTATTAGTTAAATGAATCTACGAGTTAATCTGCCTCGCAATTAGTCTTACAATAATTATTCAAGGTTTCATACCAGCCTATTGGACATAAACACCTGTTATTTTCCTAAATCTAACCTGGTGGACAACTATCAACGCAGATTCTCGATACAAGTTCTTAAAATTTACCATTTGGGCACGAGTCGAGGCAATGGGTCGCGTTGTGCATCATGCGGTTACAATCTACAACACACGCAAATTATAGTTTGAATTCACCAACTTTGCATTCTTAAACGCATTCCGTCAAATCAGACGATATATATGTAGTGGCTCCATATGTTGGAGCGCATATGTTGGAGAGAACACCTTTCTTTACAACTTAGTCTTCGGGACAAGTCATGATACATGACTTACGGTCCATTGAGAGCTTATGATTGTGATCGCACATACAGTTATGGGAGGTGGAATTGCTTTTTCTTGTTTACTATGTGAGTAATTATATATTAAAATATTTTGCCACTTCTAATGCGGATGACAAATTCCAATAAATAATCTCAAGTTGGAGATTATTCATGAACTACTCATTAACACAAGAGGGCCAAAAATATGATTTCGATCGTATTAGACCATAATCGACTATTCAAAGTCGGTATTTAATATTCCAAAAAGGAAAAATAGAAATTACCACATGCAATAAAAGGACGGCAATGACAAAAATAAACGCGGTAGAAGATGTTTAGGGAAGGTCAACTAATTCACTTAACAAACTTAGGCAGTTCTGAAGCGTTTGTATTCTCTTCATTTCTGGGTCCAACGGATGAATTCATAAAATATTGTACCAATCTGAACTAGTTATATCACTTGTTTAAGATGTCCCTGTGTAATTTCTACGTTTTAGTCAACAAAACTAATTTATGAAAGATTTTATCTCGAAAATATATGGTAGTTAAGCCTGATTGGAGAAAAGAATAAGAGGATCCAATGATTGGTATACGGACGCAATATGTAATTTATAACTAGTAGCGCAAGCACTGGACCTGCAGAGGACCTCGGTGTTCATCTTCAACTGGGTCAATCTGAACGATTTTAGGTATTTCTTAATCACGAAAAACAATGGAGGACTTTTTCTTTCAATCTCAACCGGGAGCTCAAGATGAAGTATTGGTACTTCGCTTAATTAGAATTATAATTCAGGTAGTTACAGTCGCTTTCATTCTCAATATTCAAATAATGAATGCATTTTTGTTTCTTGAAGAATGGAATCAAGTGGGTTAGTCGGGCCCAGCATTAAATAATATATTGATGCTACTCTAAAACAACAGTTATTTTACTATGATCTTCCACTTCCATTTCATAATGAGAAATCAATTTTCTTGATTGTTAAATTATACAACGTTAGGTAAAGTTGAAACTTATTATTGAAGTATATACAGAGTTATATACGTTAATTATTGTAGCACAGCTATCCAAGGCTCAACCAGGCCTTGATGTGATTGAAGCACTTTACAAATCAATAGTAAATAGAGTTAATGAGTGTATTGATGAGGAGGGAGAACACACTCATTATTGAGCCGGGCAGTGATATAAGTAAGATTCAAATAATAAACTTCATTCTTCTTCCTAATTCAAAAAAGCATTTCGAGGGCCCACCACTGTACAATTGCTTGTGCTACGAGTTTCACCAGCGTTACAAGTCTGAACACACCGTGTCTTGGCTAGGTTTAGAAATTAGTTGTCAGGACAGGTCAAATAATTTAGTTGGAGGAAATTAGAGGTGTTTCTGGATTACACACGCATTTATTGTTGATATCAGACGTAGAACCAAAAGGACATGCATAAACACAGCTAACTCCGTTTAAGTCCAGATATTTATAATCTCCACTGCATATTACAGTTAAGATGCGCGCAATAGAAAATATCATTTGAATAGGAGTGGAAATTCTATATTCAAACAATTTATAAGTACAATAACATATTCAGGATAATATTCTAAGTTAATAAAAGTAATACTAAAATATACTCTAGATACATTCTGAACATTGGTGTTTTTGTGTGTATTAGATGACTTTGATAAGTTGAAATATATTATATACAACAACAATTATAATAAGATAAGATATTAATATACTGACTTATATTTATGTGCATTGATTGATTTTTTCAAAGATAGTAAATATATAATCATTGTGATAATGATACAAGTGGTATCAATCTTTAGTTATGTGATACAACAAAATAATTCATAATTGATATATTTAATTATATGAATATTAATATACTGACTGCAAATTTTAAGTTTCCTGATCTTATGAAAACCTAAACTTGTAGTACTATACATTAAACACTATATTTTTAATGATTGTTTGAGTAATACATTATAAACGGTACAGTTTACACGAAAACGATTTCCGTGTTATTCTTTTAAGAAAGGTCAAAAAATGTTCGCAGTAGGTGTTTTTTGGAATGAACTGGTGTTAGTTATATTTTTGCAATAGATACTATATAATAAGAAGAATGTTGGTAAAATATTATACGGTAAAATATTATATGGTAATTTTTTCACTCCATAGGTTTTATGGAGTCTCCTTCAGTTTTAAAGTCTTAAACAGTATATATTTCGATTTTCTTTCTAATATTATGTACAACTATGTTGAGATACATCAGAATATTTAATTTATCAATAAATATATAATTATTATTCAATATCAATTTTTAACAATATTATTAACAATATTATTAAATTTCAATATTATAAAATGTAAGTTATTTATTCCCTGAAGTATCGATGTTGAAATATTAATATATTATAATTATATTTGTACGCTTATAGCTCTTGCTATCACGATTGAATGATTTAAATTATAATTTTTTGTACAATATTTGATACATATTTTAACAAATAATTTAAGACATACAAACATATAAGTATTTTTAGTTACATTTATATATAAAATGCATAATAAAATAGCTAAAAATGATATTATCTTTATATGTCATATTTAATCAAATGAACATTAAATACTCATATAAACCAAATAAACTATAATATTGAATGCCAATATATTTGATTATATAACTAATATAATATTATATGAATATTGGATTTTAAACCACGGATATAGATTTACGAAAATTAATATGTATTGGTATATTCAAAATTATTAGCCAAGAAGTTAAATTAAAATTATTTTAATATATTATGCATAATACATGATGCATAATACTTACAATTATATAATGGTATTGACTGTTCGAAATGTACTCTTGTATGATATCATATTTTCAATATCTCAACCAATCAACAATTTGAGTGTATCCAATAAATTATTATAAATTTAATTAATGTAATAACTAAATATTTTCTTTTAGTCAACCATTTACATTTCTTTGTTTAAATATTAATATTTTTACAGTTGATACAATTTCCTCATTAAATTATTAGCTCATTAGATTATATTCTATTATTCACTATATTATATAACTTGTAATATTATGTTACGTAGCATGATCTAGTTATGGATTCATCTTTTATATTTAACTTAAAATATATGTGTAACATCATTATTATGATGTTAATAATCCCCTTAAGGTCCTTGTTGAAAGGAACAATATATAAATAGTTAGTACTAATATATTCTAAAAATATATCGTGTTCAGACATTATTATAATATTCGTAAGTTGTATAAAGTGCATTAAATACAAAGAAGACGTGATCAAAACTCTTCACATTATTATATACACTCACCTTCATAATTTATATAATGAGTTTTAGGCTTAGTCAATTAATATATTCTTAAGTTGTAGCTGAAAGTTAAAACTGGACTATTTCGACTATTTATTAAACCAAAAAACTCATATCGTCCAGTCTTTATTAAGAGCTATCCCTACTAGTTATAACAAATGTACTAAGTAAAAATTCAGTCTTTATAGTTTGCTCTCTTCGAATTGGTCAAATACAGAAGAGTAATTTTTAACATCTTTTGTATCAAAAAATTTGGTGGTTTATATCGAGTGCAGTGAAATGTATAATTTTCTTCAATCTATCTCTTCGATTCCACATTGCCTTTTAGCAGTTTCCATATGTTTACTCATAGCCTAGATTATTCGTCCTCAGTTTCCTTCGTAGTTTCGGTTTAAAATTGTAATAAGTGCACTTTATATTAAAATTCATATCATAGATCACTTCTATGGCAATTACCCATATTTTAGTTCTGGAGTGGAACGTAGAAATTAATTTCAAAAAACAGTATATTATATAATTAATTGAACAAGTTATTTAATAATCGTGGTCAAAATATTTGCGAGTTCAAGGTCTAAAAATGCACAATTGGAGATATAAATAAAAATAACGTTAAGCTTGTCAGTACCACTCCACTATTTTTTAATCAATTTTTGTCAATTTAAACATAATAATATATGGTATATCACCTTTATGTTGTTTAAATATGCTATTTTAAGGTTTAAATAAATCAGATAATACTGTAAATACATTTTCTGATTTTTTAAGTTGACTTCAAAAATATTATTTCAGCTGTTCAATTAATAAATTTATTTATCTACTTTAATTAATATCGAAATAAATAATTTTACAAAGAATCCCAAGCTGCTTAGTGCAATAAATAGTTGTGACTTCAACAATAATTTTTTTTACAAATATAATAATCACTTATATTATTGATTTAAATACACATCTATACAGTTTATATACTTCAAATGTGTATAATTTGAATGAATTTCGGTTAATATTATATTGTATTCTTCCATATTATATTGTATTCTTTCAGAAAATCTACTAAATATAAATTTATAATATATAATATTAGTATATAAATACTATTTATCAACTAAAAGTAACTTAACCTAAGGAACTTATATCACACAGTGCAAGTCGTAGAATATTTTCAAGTAAGTCTTACTGAGCAGATGTTGATCAAGTCAATTAACTGACTCATATAGTTATTTTTCATATATGAGTTGAAAATTCATTGATAACGTGTTAGATCTGCAGCCTATACTCAGCTTTCTCGGTAATGCAGTAATATAGATGGAAATGTGTTGTCTTAGAGGTGTAAGAGCTTCACTATGTTCTAAAATTATATAGAGAGCTTAATGGACATCACTTATTGTCACTGTTTGTTCTTTCTTCTGTGTTATTGGTTTGTACAGCTTATCAGCTGAGATCTGGCCTTTATGGCTATGTATATATCTTAAAACACGTTTACACAGTTATTTCTGTAGTTTGAAGCAATGAACTCATCGATATCTATTCTTCCTGGTTAGAATTTACATTATATGAAGTGGTAAATTTTTGGAATAGAATAGTTTTGTATTCTATATTTGTGTTATAGTAAAAATAGGGTTATATGTAGTCTCACTAGGAGTTGGACCAAGGAGTTGAGCAATCTAATGTGACTTCCGCGAGCAGGTACCCCCTAACCAAATATCATACACTGAATGTTAATGAGAGTCGATTTCTTCAACTACAGCCGGTATAAAAGATACTAAAATTAGTGCATTTTAATATTTTGGACTGGAGTAGAGTAGTAATATAAAAATATTATAGAATAAATTCCTCTTAACTGTCTGGATTATCCCTTCTTTCAAAGTAAGTTTAACTATATTTTCACCTTCAGATATAAGGTGGCGGCCTTGGATTTACCCATATATCAATTTGAATTTAATTAAATATCCAGCTAGAGCATACAGGGAAAACCACTCATCTCAATTTTACTTAATTACTAATATAAATCAATTTGCACCGAACGTATAACTTTATGTTTTTATGAATAAAGTTTGAGATGTGGTAACAAAAAACTAAAAATATACTGTATTACATATTATTCTATAATTTTTTAATAGTTCAGAAATAGTAATGCCAAAATTTAATGAATTAATAAACTTGTAAATTTATTCACTTTGTGGTTGTATATTCATTAGATTATTTTGATTATTTATTAATAGTTGAAGTTATATTGTCTGCTATAGTTTTTTTTATTAAAACAAATCCAAGAATAGCGCCTAGTAAATAAGTAAACGCACAGATTCCGACTGTTAAACCAGCAGCAATAGTAGGCGTAATTTTTTCTTTTTAAGGAACAACTGGATCCGGTTTTATTGGATCCGGTTTTACTGGATCAGGTGGAACAATTGGTGAAACTTTTTGCTGAATTAATAGCCCATCAAATTATAAATGATCTTAAGCATTTAAAAGTGATGCATTAAATTTTTACTCATAATAGTTGAAGTGGCACAACGGATCTTCTTAGTAGTGAGTTTCTAAGTAGCAGTTTAACACGACACAAGTGCTGTTAGTGGACTGCGCTCCGATGCACCCGGTTACGTCGCAGACGAGCGAGGTGAGCAGCGCGTTCGTCTCGCACTCGTAGACCCTGCAGAAGTCGTTGGCCAAGAGCACCGCTCCAGATGCGTCGTAGCACTCCTGTTTCGGATTCGATGTGTTTGCGCACAGTTGATTGGTGGGGTTCATGAAGCAGTAGCTTTCGACCAGGCTGTATAAGGACGACTTCTGTTCGATGATTACGTCCACCGACTGATTCTTGACGTAGAGCTTGCTGGATGTAGACACGTCTCCGTAGTTGTACTGGAAGTCGTACACGCCGCTTTGGACTAGTTTCTCCGGGGTCGACTGGTTCCTGTTAAACGAGTACACCGAGCCGTTTCTCAAGTAGAATGTAGCTGGCTGCGTGACGCTCACGTCCCAGCCAATTGAAACGCGTCTGAGTCCCGTTCCGATTTTGCGGAGGTACGAAGTGTCCGGGTACGGCTGCAGAGGAGGCTCAACTACGACGGGCAGAATGCCGTTTTCGTTTTTGCCCAGTGCGAACACTTCATTATTTTTCGTGTAAATAAATAGTAATTGATATTTAATTGGCTCTAATTCGATATATTATATTAATTTGTTTTACAAGCTTCCTAAATCGATTTCGACATACGCATCATAATCACCTGATGGCAGTTATCCACAAATTTATGTTTGATATGAACAATAACCTTTAAAAAATAACCCCTTAGCGGTAAGAATAAAATAATATGCTCCATCAACTGGATCGCCAGCAATTTGTAAAATATTTTTGTCTCCATTATTTTCCATAACGAATTTTGTGACACTGTTCACTATTTATTCTTTAAATAACTTGCCAGAGTTAGTTAAATATTGTAACATGTTATTTGCACACAATAATTATTTCACATTATCAATTTGTAAATATGTGAATTCATATTGTGTTCCATGCGGAAATAAATCTTTGTGATCACCTTTGGCTAATAACGAATAATTCTGAGCAATCAAATAAATAACATCACCGCATGATGTTCCCGCTAAAATTTAGTCTTACGAAATAATTTAACTGAGTGAGATACCATGTTATGTAGAAAAAGCAACACTTACCACACTTTGGAACGATAGTATGAAAAACATTGAGATGTGGAAGTCTTATAAATATTGATTTACATATTTATGAACTTAGATGCGTTATCATAAAAAGCATGTGAAGATACACAATGTATATTTTAGTCTATACAATATTATGTCACTAATAGTGAAATTAATCGGATCGACGTAACATTTGATCAGCATAAATTTTTACAACACCAAATTGGATTGCTCAGTATATTAATATCTTTGTCTCAAATAATTTCAAACACAATTCACAAAACATGGTTGTTACTACATCGGAGTAGTTATATAACTTCTGTTCGGAGTCAAATATTATCTACCCACTCTTTGTAAATTTACTAAAACATTATGTGAACTATAAAATACACAAAAGTTTTATTTTATATAATTGTATGAACGAAACTCAAACGTACACTTCTGTATCTGGTGCGGCGGAGTCATCAATAAGTTTCGAGTTGTTCACAAAATCACTTTATTTTTTTTGATTCACATGAAAAACTATCTTCTTCTCCTAATCTAAGAGCGTACGCTTCAAATACTTTTAGTTTCTGAGTTTTATAACGTTAAAAGATTATTTTGTTACATTTCCCCTTTTAGAATATTTTCTATAAACGCAGAAAATGATAAAGAATAAAATAATAGCAGTTATAATAACACCAAAAACTACCACGTAAATGAATAACACAGTTTAGTTGCTCTCTGGTTTCGTTATTTTGACACATATATTATTTTCTAACTTCTCGTTTTAATCACAATCTGCAACGCAAACATACTGGACGTCTATTACCCGTAGAATTGGGCAATGTACTAAATCTTATTTTTACTCGCAAATTTTACCAGTTCTATTCAAATAATCACATTTGTCATCGCAATACTAAGTGGCTCTGTTTATATATTTATCTCCACATGAATCTTTGCAAACATAAACCTGATCAGAAATGTTGAAATTTTTAGCTAATGATTTTGGAAATCTGCATGTATCTACGCATGACACAATAGTATTGGCAACAGAATAATATTTACATTACAAACAAGATGTTGAATCTGAATTAGGAATTAGACCGGGATCACACACGCACATGTAATCTAACTGCAACTTGTTTTAAATTAACTTGGTTTGGTTATCGCCACATTGAGTGACACACATTTATTTGGTCCTGTTAAAGGCTAATACTGAAAGGTTACAAATTTATTAAGCAGACCGTCATATAAGCTCAAACAGAAGAACACAAAAAGAAGTGTTTAGTGTTGATTACATTGAGATTATGAAAAAACAACTAATTCCGAACCTTATAAAGTAATATAAACTTATATATTAATGCGATAATGCATCTCCACATTCAGCTAAAATAACTAAAGCAGAGTTTGCGACATGACGCTACATCAATAGAAGAAAAGTCAAAATTATAAAATGGCCTACGCATTCGTTTTTTCCTTAATCCAATTGAAATAGTTTGGACTAATGAAGCGCCACATGAGGTACAAAAAATACACATTCGAAAAATTCATCACTCACGTCTAAGAGGCATGGGATTCGGTTTAAAGTTTAATAATCAAGAAGCTGACCTCAATGTCCAGAAGAATTCAATAATGTTAGGAAGCCTGTGGTGGATGGTTTGGTAAATGATGAGTGACGCCTCTTTCTTCTTAATTGTGTTTAAAATGTAGACTATATCTTTTCAAACCTAAACACGATATATTGAAGAAGACAACTAAATTTGTTAACAAAATCATAATTTTTGTATTTTACATAGTCAAATCAGAACATGAATAATTATAATAAATTACTGCTTAGTAAATTGATACGATCTACGTTAATTTGGGAAATAAATTTAGTTAATCTGAATACTTTTATGTGAACTTTAGAATTTATACAAATTTACAACTATACAATGGATGTTTTTAAAATATATTTTGTTTATTTTCAGAAATATCTAACACATTTTTATTTTGTATTTCCACTTCATAATCAATGATAGAAAAGCGCGTATTGACCCTTCAGCTAGTTGCCTTCTTCGCCAATATAGCTGTGGGTGTGGTCGGCATAGCCTTACCGTACTTGTTCAGCAATAACAAAAATGTCGAAAAGATCATGTCATACATGAACTGCGCCGCTGGTGGCGTTCTCGGTGGAGTTTCTATTGTCCATATCCTTCCAGAGACTGGCGAAGTTCTGAACAAGTTGGTCAATGACTTTCCTCTCAGCTTCTATATCACTTTCGGAGGCCTATTCATTATGGTGACTTTAGTGAAACTTGGAGGCCACTCACATGGAGAGCACGAATCTTAAGGAGATTACGAATAAATTATGGGATATAATGATGCTTACACGAACAATGAGTCAACTACGCTTCTAAATAACCACAGCGAGTACAAAGATGAACACCACAAAGAGTCATTGAAGCCAAAGAACATCGGTTCTGTTATTATGCTCATGGTAGGGCTCATGATCCATGATGTCTCTGAAGGCATAAGCCTCGGCCTCTGCACGACTTTTGATGACACTTTCCAGATGTTCATGGCTATCTTTCTGCATAAGTGGTGCGAACAGGTTTGTCAAGCTATTTGTGGTATTCGTGAAGGACTTTCTTTCAAGCAGAACATGGCCTTCCTGGTTCCGCTCTGCATGGCCACTCCAATAGCCCAGATTACCGCTTTCTTTATCATCTACTTCACAACTGGATCTGGTGAGCTTCCACTTACTGCATTGGTTGTCCAAGACTGCTTTATGAGCTTCGCGGCTGGCACCTTCATCGGAATCATGTTTGAAGAAGTAATCGCTGTTGAGATGACCGAGAGTAACAGTAAGAAGTCGCTGATATTTAAGCTTCTTACATTCTTACTCGGATTCGCACTCATATCCAGTGTTAGCATCTACGAGTGGGCTTCGAACAAGTGATTTGGTTTCATTTAGAGTTAAATATCATGTAAATTATTTGTTTAGTTTAGTCATTTCCAAAAAATAGTTATCAGGTACCTGATAATACCTGTTGTTTCAATCGATCTACTTTAAAATATTATATAATTTACCATAATATTTTCATCAAAGAAGATATACGTATATATTCACTCTGAAACTTCTTAATCTTAAGAGTAGTAGAATAGTTAATAATTAAATCAAAAGCTTTTGTTTGTACTCATTAGTGCATTCCATTATTACTGCTAAGAATGAAAGACTAACTTTGATACCAATTATATTCGATTCATAGGTGCCCCTACTTTAATATTTCAAATAATCAGGCTTTGTCAACGCTTACCTATAGTTAAATTATAAATATAATATTAATATATTGAATTAGTATCACTTTTGCTTTTCAAGCTATAGTTGTAGTACTCTTGCATTTTCTTTTGTCACATTTGGTTCCGTTTGTTCAGGGCCACATTTTTAATTCTCTCTTCGCTCAGGAGAAATTCCTTCATTTTTGCCTCAAAATTTTGATCCAAGTTCATTTTCTGGAGGTTTTCGATGATGAACTCCCTCAGTTTCACGTTCTGGTTCTCCTGAACGCGCAGATTCGTGGGCTACTTTTAAAAGGAGCAAATATTAGAGTGAATGAAATTGGACGTTTTCGCAACGTAATAGTCACTCTAGCGCTAACGGAGGGTTAAAACGAAAGAGCAGCCAGCGCACTTTATCTTAATCATCGACTGCTACTGCCTGAGTATGGTGTAACTTGTACAGTGCTGATTAATTAGCTGCAAAGCAATCTCACGCGCCTCGGCATAGGTCGCATTCTTAAATTCCATTATAAATGAAGTGAAATCATATAGTAATAAAACAGATAAAACAAGATTTTTTTATAAAATCACACCACATATGTCAACAGAAGTGCTTACAGAAGAAATAGTCCTAGCCGTAGTTACAGGATGTGTTCTTCTATTTTACATAGTTGCATGCATTTCCTACGGTATTAGACAAGAAAGACTCAAATATCAGATCACCGCGAACCTCGAAGGAACCGAGGACAAAAAGACTGACGAAAAGAAGCCAAAGGGGAAGAAAGAGTGAGATTACAGATGAAACGGTGATAATTCATCAATTTGTATTATATTCAATTTGTATTATATTCCTGTATTATAAAATCTGTTTCATTTGCGATTTTGTTCCTAATAATCTTAATATCCACAGTTATATAATAATCAGAATATTAAATAAATAAAAATAATATCATTTTATATCTAAAATCCAAAACATCTTCTTTTGATTATTATAGTTCAATAAGAACTTACAAAATGAAGGTAGAAGTGAATTGAAGTAATATACTAAACTCAAAATTCAAACCGCTATAAAATAAAATCACATGTACTATACGCGCCAGTTTTTGGGGTTCTTTTGTTTGAATTCGTCGATTATTTCTTTCGTTTCTACGAATTTGAACGAATCGATCGCGTCTTGAACGGAGTAAGTTTGCATTTTCTTTTGTTTGTAGTAGCTCAGTTCGGTGAGGCCCATTTTTTACAAATCAAGGAGGGCCGTGTCAAATTATCTGCCCACCTCGTAGGACTAGTGGCAGTCTGAGCTCATGCAAATGGGTATTCTTCTTGCTATTGCTTGTTCTAAAATGGATGCGGTTGGGAGGTAGTTATCGGGTCCGTATTATATACCGCCAGTGTTGCACTCGAGTGAGATTGGCTCGAGACCGTCAAGTACTCGTTGCTTATTCGTTTCAGCTAAAAATGTGAGGCCGTCTAAGAGATCGTCCTCGTACTCGCTCATGTTCTCCAGATACCACTCCATACCGAAACGGGCCTTGAAAAAGTCGTAGTGGCTCATGATGTTGAACCAACCGGTTTACACCGCTTGCTTCCACGTATCAACGTAATTGCTTATGAACGCAACACGCTGCTGAGGTCTCACCTCACCCAATTCGTAGTAGTAATGCAAAGAACCAAGTAAACAATCGAAATCGCCGCACAAATCAACGAACTACTTAGTCTTTGACGGATCCTCCGGATGATAATCAACCTCCATATGCAAAGTCAAATCTAACTCCGGAAACTTCTCAGCTGCATATTGCTTCTCAGTCTTATATAACTTCAAAAATTGTTTGAAATCCTTAAATGGCATGCGATACTCCCATGTTACATCGTCTTTTAAGAACGGATTGTGACAACAGAACGCGAAACCACGCATTTGCTACGCATTAGCAACCGCGTGATAAACATGAGGAAGTATCATTTCAGCATGACCACACAAATACGTATGAGAGTGACAGTCATAAACCACACGCTTGGGTTAACTCATTTCTTTTAAGTGAAATGGAAAAGTGTTTAATTTATAGAAATTATTATATAATGCGATATAAATGAATATTGAGGGAATAGAATTGAATATTGATGAGAATTAGTTTGTGAACCTGCTAACCCAGAATGAAACCACTAACAGCTACGATTATTCTCTCGGTGTGTTATCTTTTACTTTCACTAACCATTTCATATATCCTTTATTTCTTTTAGTTCAAGTGCAATTGGTTTCCTTCTTTCACAAAGTGTTATCAAAAAGCACCAGCAATCGAAATAGCTAAGAAAATATGTGCATGGATTGTAATCTTTATTGGACTATCAGCTGACAGTTATTTATTTGGATAAGAGCTCGGAAAGTGTATGAAAGCGAAAAGTGATAAGAAATAATAACAGCGAATCAAAAGAGTTAACTTGGTATTGGTTGAATGAGTCATTTGTTAGAAATATGTATATAATTGAATGTACTAAATCGAATAAAATTATTATCATCACAAATGTGTATGAGTATAGAGTAACAGTAAGGCCGTGATTTAAACTATTTCAATATGATGGTTTGTATTATTAAAAAATAATGAATATTCATAATAATAAGATAACATACTATTATACAAAAATGCACAATAGAAAACTAATTTTAAATTATATGTGAGTGATTCACATTAGTATAACATCAAATAAATGCGGAATTTAAAAGATTCACTATTATATGCATTATTAATAATATATGGAGTATATTTCTCTTTATAATCTTTAAAATTTTGTAAAAAATTAATAAATTGAATCAGTATTTTAAGCTAAATTACTACATCAAAAAGTGTTTCCGTTTCCACTCAGATGGCTGTTAATCTTCAGGAAACTTTCAATAACTTTGCAACACTGGCTTTTGAGCACTTAAGAAGGATGGACGGTCCTTCAGTTGTTCATGCAATTAATACAATTTCCAAAGAATTATCTATAGACGAACACACAACACAATAATTTTTGACCAATATTGCCAAATATCAAGAAGAAGCTTTTTACGAGCAGTTGCGTCAAAAAATGCTTCTTATGTATTAGGAAACCTCGTCTTTACAATATCCTAATTTTCCATTTTTTAAACCTCCTATTTAAACACCAGTAAATTCTTTAAGAAACGTCAGAACAACATACCCTCAATTAATATATACATAAATACAATCAGAAACCTCTTCATAATTTAAGAACGAACTGAGTTAACAAATTCCTTCATATTAAAATCTTCAACCAATCCCAAAATTATAAATACCAAAATAAACTGATTCCATCACATGTCCTTTTTTAAACCACGCACAATTCACTAATACGAACAAAAGTCTATTAAATTAAACTCCTTCTAAATAGTAAAGTTAAACTTAAAAATCAGAACAATTAATTCACAAACAAATAAACGGAACCAGAAAGAAGAGTTTATTCAGAACGGCCCTTGTGAAAACGTTCAACGTTTAAAACGAAAGTTTAAGTGATCTTGAATTGTGTGAATTAGTGAAGGAATCAAAAACGAGCAGGTGGAAGCAAGTGAGTAGGTACACTTAATGCATGAGCACAAAACAGGTGTCAGATTACTTCTGGAAGACGTTCATGAACGGAGCCAAGTGATATTTCATGTAAATAAGATATATTACGCTTTTATTATTGATTTCCATGGGTTAGGCTAAGATGGCTGAAATTCAACAAAAAATATGGACTTATTGCCTATTTACTTATGATTTAATAATAAATTACAGTGAATTAATATGAATTATGTATTATAAAATATACAGATTACAATTTGTATAATACATATATGTATAAAACATTATTGGATGATGATATAATACGCTACGCTATTTGCTAAAGTTGACACAATTTTAAAAATAGTTCCAGATATAAACAATGGTGTCAACTATTTAATAATATAAAAGTTATAGATTTAAACTATAGTTAAATATTTATTTCACTTCATTATAAATATGTCAGTTGTTTTCTATTTGAACGATAAAAAAGTCCAACTTTACAAGCCGGACCCATTGACCACCTTATTTGAGTACTTGAGATAACGTAAGTTATACGGAACCAGAGTCTCAGATGGAAATGGTACTTTTGGTAGTGATGTCGTTACAATTGTTTCCTGGGACCACCAGCAAAACAAAGCTGTTTTCAAGTCCGTTGGAGCCCTCCACTACCCATTGGTCTACTGCCACGGAAAGCAGATATACACCGTCGAAGGTATCGGCAACAAACAGATGCTCCACCCTATCCAGCAGCAGTTCCTCGAGTGCGAGTCCTTCCAGTGCGGGTTCTGCGCAGGCGGCTTCACCATGTCCATGTACACCCTGCTCCGCCAGAACGCGAGACCAACCGAGGCCAACATCATGCAGGCTCTGGACGGTAACATGTGTCGTTGCACCGCCTTCAACCCGATCGCCGCCGCCGTGTCCGCCTTTTCAGTGGACATCGAAGAAGGCGAGATGCCCATCTGCAAGAAGAAAGTCCAGTTCAATCAAGACATCGAACCGGCTTTCCCTCAAGAACTTAAGGACCTGCAAGTGTTCGATTATGAGCACGAGGTCGTCAGCCAGGAGACTGGCGAACAACAGTTTGGAGTAAAGTATTTTGCTCCAAAGTCGCTCGACGAGTTGAAGCACGCCTACAAGGCCGGCCAGTACTCAAACGTCCAGATCATCAGCGGCTCTTCCAGCCACCAGCTCAGAACCGTTTGCGACAACTACAAGTCCAAGGAATACGTCCTCATCAGCCTCCAAAACGTTAAGGAGTTCAAGCAAGTCAGCCACCACGAGAAGAAGGTCGAGCTCGGTGCCCAGCTCACCTACTCCGACGTCATGGACCACTTCAAGGGCAAGTCCTCCGCCTTCGCCAAGAAGCTCGTCGAGACCCTCGTCATGTTCCACAACACCCCACTTAGAAACACCGAGACCATCGGCGCCGGCATCGTCAAGAGAGGCGACAACGACCTCAACTTGATCTTGGCCGCCCTCAACGCCCACGTCCAGCTCTTCGACACCTCTCTCCAGGTGTTCTCCCAGGTCCCAATCATCACCCTTCTGAACCAACAGCTTGAACAAGGAAAGATCATCACCAAGGTCATGTTCGAAGAGCCAGAGTTCTACTTCTTCACCAAGAGACAGAGAAGACACGCCAACGCTGAGGCCCTCGTCGGCTGCTGCGTTGTTGAGCTCAACCAACAACTCGAGATCTTCGTGAACAACCTCACCACCACAGAATCCATCCAGGTCCAGAAACTCAACATCACCAAAGAAGAATTCCTTGCCCCACAAGACCACCACCAGATGAAAGAGCTCATCAAGGGCATGCTCGCATTCGATCTGACTGATAACTCTGACGCCAGATTCTACGGCAAGTACAAGTCCGATGTCACTTCCAACAACGTCTTCTTGGCCCAGACCAGATACAAGCTCGACCACAACATCGCCGTCGATCCAGAGTACCACGCCGCTTTGACCAACGTCGAAGAGCAGGTATACGGAAAGCAGCTCAAAATGCCTAGAACCGAGAGAATCATCCCACAATCCTACAAGAAAATTGTCGGCCACCCAATCACTTCTTAGACTCTCAAGTCCAAACTTTTGGGCGATCCAATCTACTCTGCCGATTTAGATGAGTTCACCAATACCGTTTCTCACGGTGCTTATGTTATGACCGATAGATCCTTCGGTAAGATCATTTCCATCGATATCGAAGAAGCCAAGAAGGTCATCGGCTTCATTGACTACGTTGATGAAAGAAATATTCCAAATAAAGTAAATGGTAACACGCACTCAGGAATTAAATTCGATACACCAGTATTTGTTGCTAATGGAAATGTTCTTCACTTACATTAGCCAATTGGCCTGATTACAGCTAATACCAGAGACGCTGCACTTAAAGCCGCTGCTTTAGTGAAAGTCAAATACGATAATGACGACAAAGCTATTTACGAACAATAACTAAAATCTGGAAAATTTTCTCTCTCAATCGCCCAAGCCATCAAAAACAATTCCTATTTACCAGGTACTGGTGTTGGCGAAAGAATCATCACTTTAGGCAATGTTGAACAAATTGAAAAGGCAGACTTTATCATTGAAGGTGAAAACTTTATGCATGGTTAATAACATATTTATTTGGAGACACATAATTGTATCTGCTATCCACTTGAAAATGGTGGTATGAAGGTTTTCTCATCCACTTAGAACCCGTCCAAAATGCAGTTCGATATCGCCTGGAACTTGAACAATCCAAACCACGGCCCAGCTGACCACACTCAAATCAGCCAGCACGACTTCGTCAAGAACGCCCAGATCGAGGTTGAAGTTATGGCACTCGGTGGTGGTTTCGGAGGTAAGCAAGACAGACCAATGATCCTCTGCACCGCTGCCGCAGTTGCCGCTCACAAGACTGGTCTTCCAGTCAAGTTAATCTTGAACAGAAACCAAGATTTAGTTATGATGGGAGGACGTCACCCATACTACTTCAAGTACAAAGCCGGCTTTACCAGCGAAGGTAAGTACGTTGGTATGGACTTGTTATTGGTTAACGATGGCGGTTCTACTTATGATTGTTCAGGTCCAGTTCTAGATAAATCTATCTTCCAGTCTCAGTCCTGTTACACCATTCCAAACTTGAAGGTCGAAGGTCGTTGCGCCAAGACCAACAGAGTCACCAACACCGCCTACAGAGGCTTTGGAGCCCCACAGGCCACCTATGTCCAGGAAACCATTTTGGACCACGCCATCCAGGTTTGGTACGACAAGTACAACAAGAAGGAACAAATGACCTTCTCAGAAGCCGCTCACCAGTTCAGAGTCATGAACTTGAACAAGCCAGGAGACCTCATGGCCAGCAAGACCCTCATGTCCACTCAGTATGCCGAGCACTTAACTCAGACTCTTTACAAGACTCTCGTTTAGCGTTCTCAAATTGACAAGCTTTTCAAGGAAGTTGAGGATTTCAACAAGAAGTCCAAGCACATCAAGCGCGGCATCAGTTTCAACCCGCTCAAGAACTCCGTCAACTTCGAGGAGAACTTCATGAACCAGGCTTCTGTCCTCATCCACATCTACAGAGATGGTTCAGTCGCCCTCAGCCACTCCGGTATTGAAATGGGCCAGTCCCTCCACACCAAGATGGCCATGGTCTGCGCTGAATCCCTCCAGATCCCACTCGAATTTGTTAGAGTTATCAACACCAACACCATGCGCTGCCCGAACACTCAGCCAACCGCTGCCAGCTCCGGTGCTGATATCAACGGAAAAGCCGTTAAAATGGCCGCTGACGAGTTATTCGAGAATTTAGCCGAGCTCAGAGGAAAGCTCAAAGACAAGACCTGGCCCGAGCTCTGCAACATCGCCTACTTCAACAGAATCAGGCTTACCGCTTAGGCTTTCGCCGTCCTTCCAAAGGAAATCGAATGGCACTGGCCCACTCACGAGGGTTGCACCGGTTTCTACACCGCCTATGGTATCTGTCTTGCCATTGTTGAAGTAAACGGTCTCACTGGTGAATTCAAGACCCTCAAAACATACGTTCAGAAGGACGTTGGCTCTCCATTAAATCCATTAGTAGATTGTGGATAGATTGAAGGTGGGTTCGGCTAAGGGCTTGGTTTGCTTACCACCGAAGAAGTGCTTTGGGAGGATGGTGTTCAAACTACGAACACCAAAAATTATGCTTGGTAGTCGATGTCAGACGTGCCACAGTTCATGTCTGTCGAAATTTAGAAGGATGTTCCAAATCCTGCGAATATTCATGATTCAAAGGCTTCGTCTGAATCACCGTTATGTCTGGGTTCTGGTGTGTACTATGCGATTAAAAACGCGATTAGGGAGCTGAGAATAGCTTATGGAAAGCCGTTCAACAATGGTGTTGATTTAGTCGGCAACAAATATCTGAAAACCATTGCTCCTCTGAGCTACAGAAAGATTCTCGAGCACATTGAAGAGTGAGAAAACCGTTGATTATTTCATCATTTGTTTTAGTGTTCTATTATTTTATGTTTCATAAAACCTTTATTTGGAACGGAATTCAGTTAATATTCCGGTTATACGTGTAATTTTTATATTTCGCTCCACATTTGATGAAGTTGCTGGTAACTCCGACTCAGGTCTTTGTGCCTCCGTGTACGCGTTTGAACGCCTATATCGAGTACGAGCAAAAGGGAAGCTTAAAACTGTCTTCTTTCATTGCAGAGCCTTCGCTTAAGCCCTGTATCAGCTTATATACTTTACTCCACCAATAATAGCCAGATCAGCAATTATTAAAGTAGTTTATGGTCTATATACAGAAATACGTCGACCTCAGCGAGCTCGAGCTGATTCTGCCCGAACAGGAGCCCTCGTACATGAAAGTGTACATGAACGCCCACTTCAATTAGAAGCTGAAGAACATCACAGCCGTTCCGGACTACGTTATGACCAGGTTCAGATCACTTTATCAGCACGAGGTGCACGTTTTATATCTTGATTCAATGTGGTTCTACGGCTACTACCAAGGAAAAATGATCGTTAAGAGCCCCCTGGTTGAAGATAAGCTCTGGAACTTCGTCCAGGAAGCGTCCGGATTCAACGAGGACAAAGTCAATTTAACACTAAAATAATTCTTGGTACAGACCACAATGCAAATACTAAATGAAAGTGATTCAAAAGCGTGCTACTTCAAAGGAAAAGGATCACAAACGGCCATGAAATACTACAACCAGCACATCACTGGAAGCTTCGAACAAGTTGACGAGCAAATCGTGATCTCCAACATATTCATCACAGACTACATCAACCAGTTCTGCGAACAACTCAAACACGTTCTCAACCTGCAGAAAGTAATCTTCTGCACCGCGGACATCAAACTCATCCCACTGCTGAAATACATCGCAAAGAGACTCCACGGAGAACAACACTTCATGCTCGCTGATTTCTCAATGGAACCCACACAACACTTCCACATGGACGAAATCATCATCATCGAAGGACAGAAGTGCCACGTGACCCCAGAGTTCAATTTCATCGGCAACAAAAGCAGCAAGATCTTCCTTTGCGGAAACGGACAGACCTACCAGGTCGTGAACCCGGCAGGATTCACCCTGAAACCGATCCCCAGGGCCGACAAACCGATCATCCTCTCTGAAACAGAGGTCGAAGACAAGATCATCCACGAACAAATGGCATCGCTGAAGTTCAAGAAAGACATGCTGGAGTTTTAGCCGCAGAGCAAAGAAGTCTCCACTATACTTGCCCTGGTCAAAAGCAGGTACGAACAGATGTACCGCGGCGACAACCAGTTCGCGAACATCATCAGAGACCTGCTAGAGAAGCTCGGCGGCGTCAGGTGCATCACAATTGACGACTGCGTGATATTCGACAACGTGGAGGAGTACAACGAGAACTACTACTTGTACACGAGCATTTTCAAGAACCAGCTGGTCCACTCATACCTCGTGACCGGCCAGCAGAACACCATCTACCAGCAGAACCCGCAGCCGATGCACTTCATCCCCTTCGTGCACACCGCCAAGTACAACGCCATGCCCCTGCACATCGCGCCCTATTCCATCCAGCTCAAGGCCTACCAGTCGACGAACCAAAAGCAGATCCTGAAGCAGCTCGTGACCCAGCTCATCGGAAACAACTACTCCGTCTCCAACCTGTCCAACACCAACATCCGCGTCACCACCCAGTTCCAGCTCGTGTTCGACCAGTTCCAGCTCCAGCCGGGTCCTATCGAGCTCTCCATCAGCAGGCTGTCGCAGTTAGGTTTCCAACTTATCCAGAACCAGATCTCCATGGACCAGCTGAAGAAGACGGAAATCATGAACCACGAGCTGTACCTCTGGAAGAACTTCATCTTGCACTCGAAGACCTGCAGGTCCTACGACTTCATGGTGAAGAACCTGCCGGTCTTCATGAGCAACAACCTGAAGGCGAAGCAGATCGAGCGCATCTGGAGCCAGAAGCAGCTCGTGAAGAACGTCTTCAACGCCTACATCGAGAGGACCGGCTTCGACCTCAACTCGAGCATCAGGATAATCGGGGCCTGCCAGTTCCAGAGCGAGAACTTCAGGAAGATCGAGATCGCCAGCTTCGCGAGCATCGTCCAGGTCTTCAGAAACATGGTCGCCCACTTCAAGGGGCAGCTCGTGATCACAGACGAGCAGGGCAAGACGGTCAAGATCTACAACGTGGGCGAGCTCTTCCAGTTCTTTGAGAGGAAGTGCCCCGGCATCTTCCAGGTCGTGTACGACACCTGGCTCCAGACCGAGGGCGGAAACATATTCGGCATCGAGTGACCTAACGTTTGACTTGTTCATATAATTATTTATATATCTTCCGTGTTTATCTTTTCAGAACTTTTTCAAATATCAGGTAGTTAGAAATTTATATAGAATGATGAAATTAATAATAAATAGTTAATAGACCTAGAAATTTATTCTATAGATACTCGATATATTCAATACTTTGTCTTTCTATCTATTTTTAATATTGCAAGTGATGATTTCTGAAAAATTATTATTTCAATATATAAGGATAGTTTAATAGTGATAGTTAAATAAATTTTGAATAAATAACTAAGAGTTTGAGTATTTTGAAATTATCATGATTATAAGATGAAATCAAGCGTTGACTCTCGTTAATAGAAATTACAAAATAAATACACATTCACGTCGTCACAGCACGATGAGACGCGCCGGACCCATTTTCTTGAGCTGCTTTTCGGCAATTTCGTGTTTCTTGATCCTGCGCTTTCTCTCTTTGATTAGCGCGATGATGAGAATGATCAAGATTATCAAGATCACGAGCGGAACGCTTATCGCGATGATCGTGACTCTGGAGCTGTTGCCGGTCTTCTCGCAGCCCTTCGAGCCCAGGATGTACTGCGGCTGGCACACGCACGAGTTGTTCACCGGCGTCTCCACGTAGAAGAGGCTGGTGTTGCAGAGGCAGAGCGTGTTGTTCGAGTCCGGTACGAACTGGTGTGGACCGCACGGGACGCACTGGTACTGCTTGTCCTTGTCTATCTTCACCACGCTGTTTGAGCTCTGGCACAGCTTGCAGACGCCGCTCGCGTCCGGGCTTCCGTAGCCCTCGACCCCGTTGCACTGGCACACGTAGTCGCTGCCGACCTGCCACGGGTGGGCGTTCTTCAGCCCGCAGTTGACGCAGCTGCCCGGCTTCCCGATGTAGAAGGTGTTCACGTTGCAGAAGCAGGAGCCGGGGAAGCCCACATTTCCGGTCGCCGAGTCGCAGTAGCACGCGCCCGCCTCTCCCGCGTGCCCGGTCTGGCCGTTGCAGGCGCACGTCTTCTCGCTGACGCCGTCCACGAAGTCCGACAGCATCAGGTGGCCGGTGTTCGCGTTGCACTCGCAGGACTTGATCGCGCCGTTCTCCATCTTCGGAGAGAAGCCCAGGGCCGTGTTGCAGTAGCACTTTCCGGGCTGGCCCGTGAAGCCCTTCTTGTAGTCGCAGTAGCAGGCTCCGGTAACGCCGGCGAGACCCGAAGACGAGTCGCAGCCGCAAGAACCGCCGGCCAAAGTCACGTGGCCGGTTAGCGGGTTGCAGGAGCAAGTTGACTGACCTTGGAGGAGCATAAGACCCAGGTTTGCGTTGCACTGGCATGATCCGCCGGTCAAAACGAATCCGTTGCTTGAGTCGCAGACGCAAGTTTTAGAAGTGGTATCGAAAACCTCATGGAGACCACAAGGCGAGCATTGGGACTAGGAACTCGTTTAACTCAACTACCAGCAATTTTAGCACTCGAGCGGATTCGAATTGAGTATTTGAGAGTAACCAAGGAGATTATTACATGAGCATTTTCCAACCTAACCCACGAAACCCAAAGCTTAATCGCAAACGCAACTTTTCAAGGTCGTATCGAATATTTCACCATTTGCACATGATTAACATCCAGTTGTAAGGGCGAGTTTTGATTGAGTCCAGCAATCTTCACATTAAAGTGGACTAGAACTAGTTTTAGAAGCAAATCCCAAGGAAATATCGCACTTACATTTCCCAACTTGCCCAACAAAACCAGAATATTGATCGCAAATACAAATATTTTGAGTTGGTTCGAATTTTTCTCCATTTCCACACGCTTAGCATCCACTTGCTAAAGCTGTTTTATTCAAACTCCAGCATAACTCGCACTGTGTCCCACTCACCGCGTACCCGACCTGATTATTGCAGTAGCACGAGCCGCTAACTCCAGCGTACCCCTTCGTTCCATCGCACCCGCACACCTTCGAGATCGGGTTCTGCACCTCCCCCTGCCCACAAACGGATGAAAACTGATCGCAAACGGTTGAACCGGAAGGTCCATTTATCTTCATTCCCGCCCTCCAACAGTCAGTGCAGAAATCGTTGTCCGAACCGGCGAACCCGGCCGAGTCTGAGCACCTGCAAATTCCTGAAGAGAGGAAGGCTGACCCGTCACCGTACTTTGAGGAGCATGAAACACAGGATAGTTTGTCAAGAGAGGGGACGAGATTTGAGGGGCATTCGGAGCAGATTCCGGCTTACAAAACTTGAGTTCCAGTACAAGAAGCACAAGAAGTTCCTGAAACTGTGAGGCCGAGAATCCAGCAATAAGTACAAGTCGAATTAGTGGATCCCGCGAATCCAGCGGCGGACTCGCAAATGCAAGATCCCGTTGAGTAAGTGCTTCCATCGCCGTAGCGCTAGAAACAGCTGATACAGGAGAGCTTGTCAGAACTCGCAACGAAATCAGTGGGGCATTCTGCGCATACTCCGGCTTATAATACTTGAGTTCCAGAACAGGCCGCGCAGGTTGTAGCGCCGACTGTTCCCGAAACCACCTTGCCGATTCTGAGGCAGTCAACACAAACAGTGTTATCGGAACCTGCAAACCCAGAGGCTGTGCACCTGCACGTTCCAGGAGTGACTTCTAAAGATCCGGGGCCGTATAAGGCTGCGCAGGTCGATTGAATTACGCATGATAATTTGTCCGCACTCTAGACGGATCCGGCTGGGCATTCTTAGCAGGTCCCGGATTATAAAACTTGGGTCCCGGTACAGGCGGTGCAGCCCGTGTTCGAGGCCTCTTTCCCGGATCGCTTGCAGTCTTCGCAAAATGAGTTGTCAGCGCCGCCGAAGCCAGAAGAGACCTGGCAGGCGCAGGTGTTGATGGCGGAGTAAGAGCTTCCCGGGCCATATAGGGACATGCAAGTCACGCACGATAATTTATCCGCGCTAGGGACGAAATTGGCTGGGCATTCGGCGCAGGCTCCGGATTACAATACTTCGGTTCCAGAGCAAGAAGCACAGATGGTTGATCCAGCAGCTCCAGAAACAAACTTCCCGATTCTGAGGCAGTCCACGCAGAAATCGTTGTCCGAACCGGCGAACCCGGCTGAGTCTGAGCACCTGCATGAACCTGATGAGAGGAAGGTAGAGCCGTCGCCGTACTTTGAGGAGCATGAAACACAGGATAGTTTGTCAAGAGAGGGGACGAGATTTGAGGGACATTCGGAGCAGATTCCGGCTTACAAAACTTGAGTTCCAGTACAAGAAGCACAAGAAGTTCCTGAAACTGTGAGGCCGAGAATCCAGCAATAAGTACAAGTCGAATTAGTGGATCCCGCGAATCCAGCGGCGGACTCGCAAATGCAAGATCCCGTTGAGTAAGTGCTTCCATCGCCGTAGCGCTAGAAACAGCTGATACAGGAGAGCTTGTCAGAACTCGCAACGAAATCAGTGGGGCATTCTGCGCATACTCCGGCTTATAATACTTGAGTTCCAGAACAGGCCGCGCAGGTTGTAGCGCCGACTGTTCCCGAAACCACCTTGCCGATTCTGAGGCAGTCAACACAAACAGTGTTATCGGAACCTGCAAACCCAGAGGCTGTGCACCTGCACGTTCCAGGAGTGACTTCTAAAGATCCGGGGCCGTATAAGGCTGAGCAGGTCGATTGAATTACGCATGATAATTTGTCCGCACTCTAGACGGATCCGGCCGGGCATTCTTAGCAGGTCCCGGATTATAAAACTTGGGTCCCGGTACAGGCGGTGCAGCCCGTGTTCGAGGCCTCTTTCCCGGATCGCTTGCAGTCTTCGCAAAATGAGTTGTCAGCGCCGCCGAAGCCAGAAGAGACCTGGCAGGCGCAGGTGTTGATGGCGGAGTAGAGCTTCCCGGGCCATATAGGGACATGCAAGTCACGCACGATAATTTATCCGCGCTAGGGACGAAATTGGCTGGGCATTCGGCGCAGGCTCCGGATTACAATACTTCGGTTCCAGAGCAAGAAGCACAGATGGTTGATCCAGCAGCTCCAGAAACAAACTTCCCGATTCTGAGGCAGTCCACGCAGAAATCGTTGTCCGAACCGGCGAACCCGGCTGAGTCTGAGCACCTGCATGAACCTGATGAGAGGAAGGCAGAGCCGTCGCCGTACTTTGAGGAGCATGAAACACAGGATAGTTTGTCAAGAGAGGGGACGAGATTTGAGGGACATTCGGAGCAGATTCCGGCTTACAAAACTTGAGTTCCAGTACAAGAAGCACAAGAAGTTCCTGAAACTGTGAGGCCGAGAATCCAGCAATAAAGTACAAGTCGAATTAGTGGATCCCGCGAATCCAGCGGCGGACTCGCAAATGCAAGATCCCGTTGAGTAAGTGCTTCCATCGCCGTAGCGCTAGAAACAGCTGATACAGGAGAGCTTGTCAGAACTCGCAACGAAATCAGTGGGGCATTCTGCGCATACTCCGGCTTATAATACTTGAGTTCCAGAACAGGCCGCGCAGGTTGGCGCCGACTGTTCCCGAAACCACCTTGCCGATTCTGAGGCAGTCAACACAAACAGTGTTATCGGAACCTGCAAACCCAGAGGCTGTGCACCTGCACGTTCCAGGAGTGACTTCTAAAGATCCGGGGCCGTATAAGGCTGCGCAGGTCGATTGAATTACGCATGATAATTTGTCCGCACTCTAGACGGATCCGGCCGGGCATTCTTAGCAGGTCCCGGATTATAAAACTTGGGTCCCGGTACAGGCGGTGCAGCCCGTGTTCGAGGCCTCTTTCCCGGATCGCTTGCAGTCTTCGCAAAATGAGTTGTCAGCGCCGCCGAAGCCAGAAGAGACCTGGCAGGCGCAGGTGTTGATGGCGGAGTAAGAGCTTCCCGGGCCATATAGGGACATGCAAGTCACGCACGATAATTTATCCGCGCTAGGGACGAAATTGGCTGGGCATTCGGCGCAGGCTCCGGATTACAATACTTCGGTTCCAGAGCAAGAAGCACAGATGGTTGATCCAGCAGCTCCAGAAACAAACTTCCCGATTCTGAGGCAGTCCACGCAGAAATCGTTGTCCGAACCGGCGAACCCGGCTGAGTCTGAGCACCTGCATGAACCTGATGAGAGGAAGGTAGAGCCGTCGCCGTACTTTGAGGAGCATGAAACACAGGATAGTTTGTCAAGAGAGGGGACGAGATTTGAGGGACATTCGGAGCAGATTCCGGCTTACAAAACTTGAGTTCCAGTACAAGAAGCACAAGAAGTTCCTGAAACTGTGAGGCCGAGAATCCAGCAATAAGTACAAGTCGAATTAGTGGATCCCGCGAATCCAGCGGCGGACTCGCAAATGCAAGATCCCGTTGAGTAAGTGCTTCCATCGCCGTAGCGCTAGAAACAGCTGATACAGGAGAGCTTGTCAGAACTCGCAACGAAATCAGTGGGGCATTCTGCGCATACTCCGGCTTATAATACTTGAGTTCCAGAACAGGCCGCGCAGGTTGTAGCGCCGACTGTTCCCGAAACCACCTTGCCGATTCTGAGGCAGTCAACACAAACAGTGTTATCGGAACCTGCAAACCCAGAGGCTGTGCACCTGCACGTTCCAGGAGTGACTTCTAAAGATCCGGGGCCGTATAAGGCTGAGCAGGTCGATTGAATTACGCATGATAATTTGTCCGCACTCTAGACGGATCCGGCCGGGCATTCTTAGCAGGTCCCGGATTATAAAACTTGGGTCCCGGTACAGGCGGTGCAGCCCGTGTTCGAGGCCTCTTTCCCGGATCGCTTGCAGTCTTCGCAAAATGAGTTGTCAGCGCCGCCGAAGCCAGAAGAGACCTGGCAGGCGCAGGTGTTGATGGCGGAGTAAGAGCTTCCCGGGCCATATAGGGACATGCAAGTCACGCACGATAATTTATCCACGCTAGGGACGAAATTGGCTGGGCATTCGGCGCAGGCTCCGGATTACAATACTTCGGTTCCAGAGCAAGAAGCACAGATGGTTGATCCAGCAGCTCCAGAAACAAACTTCCCGATTCTGAGGCAGTCCACGCAGAAATCGTTGTCCGAACCGGCGAACCCGGCTGAGTCTGAGCACCTGCATGAACCTGATGAGAGGAAGGCAGAGCCGTCGCCGTACTTTGAGGAGCATGAAACACAGGATAGTTTGTCAAGAGAGGGGACGAGATTTGAGGGACATTCGGAGCAGATTCCGGCTTACAAAACTTGAGTTCCAGTACAAGAAGCACAAGAAGTTCCTGAAACTGTGAGGCCGAGAATCCAACAATAAGTACAAGTCGAATTAGTGGATCCCGCGAATCCAGCGGCGGACTCGCAAATGCAAGATCCCGTTGAGTAAGTGCTTCCATCGCCGTAGCGCTAGAAACAGCTGATACAGGAGAGCTTGTCAGAACTCGCAACGAAATCAGTGGGGCATTCTGCGCATACTCCGGCTTATAATACTTGAGTTCCAGAACAGGCCGCGCAGGTTGTAGCGCCGACTGTTCCCGAAACCACCTTGCCGATTCTGAGGCAGTCAACACAAACAGTGTTATCGGAACCTGCAAACCCAGAGGCTGTGCACCTGCACGTTCCAGGAGTGACTTCTAAAGATCCGGGGCCGTATAAGGCTGCGCAGGTCGATTGAATTACGCATGATAATTTGTCCGCACTCTAGACGGATCCGGCCGGGCATTCTTAGCAGGTCCCGGATTATAAAACTTGGGTCCCGGTACAGGCGGTGCAGCCCGTGTTCGAGGCCTCTTTCCCGGATCGCTTGCAGTCTTCGCAAAATGAGTTGTCAGCGCCGCCGAAACCAGAAGAGACCTGGCAGACGCAGGTGTTGATGGCGGAGTAAGAGCTTCCCGGGCCATATAGGGACATGCAAGTCACGCACGATAATTTATCCGCGCTAGGGACGAAATTGGCTGGGCATTCGGCGCAGGCTCCGGATTACAATACTTCGGTTCCAGAGCAAGAAGCACAGATGGTTGATCCAGCAGCTCCAGAAACAAACTTCCCGATTCTGAGGCAGTCCACGCAGAAATCGTTGTCCGAACCGGCGAACCCGGCTGAGTCTGAGCACCTGCATGAACCTGATGAGAGGAAGGTAGAGCCGTCGCCGTACTTTGAGGAGCATGAAACACAGGATAGTTTGTCAAGAGAGGGGACGAGATTTGAGGGGCATTCGGAGCAGATTCCGGCTTACAAAACTTGAGTTCCAGTACAAGAAGCACAAGAAGTTCCTGAAACTGTGAGGCCGAGAATCCAGCAATAAGTACAAGTCGAATTAGTGGATCCCGCGAATCCAGCGGCGGACTCGCAAATGCAAGATCCCGTTGAGTAAGTGCTTCCATCGCCGTAGCGCTAGAAACAGCTGATACAGGAGAGCTTGTCAGAACTCGCAACGAAATCAGTGGGGCATTCTGCGCATACTCCGGCTTATAATACTTGAGTTCCAGAACAGGCCGCGCAGGTTGTAGCGCCGACTGTTCCCGAAACCACCTTGCCGATTCTGAGGCAGTCAACACAAACAGTGTTATCGGAACCTGCAAACCCAGAGGCTGTGCACCTGCACGTTCCAGGAGTGACTTCTAAAGATCCGGGGCCGTATAAGGCTGCGCAGGTCGATTGAATTACGCATGATAATTTGTCCGCACTCTAGACGGATCCAGTCGGACAATCTTAGCAGGTTCCAGATTATAATACTTGAGCCCCGATACAGGCGGTGCAGCCCGTGTTCGAGGCCTCTTTCCCGGATCGCTTGCAGTCTTCGCAAAATGAGTTGTCAGCGCCGCCGAAGCCAGAAGAGACCTGGCAGGCGCAGGTGTTGATGGCGGAGTAAGAGCTACCCTGACCGTAGAGAGACACGCAAGTTACGCAGGAGAGTTTATCCGCGCTCTGAACCAGGTGACGCACGAGAGCCCGTCGGCGCTGGGGACCAGGTCGTTGGAGCATTGAGCGCAGGCGCCTTATTGGAGCACGAGAGGAGAGGTGCAGCTGGCGCAAGTATTTCCAGAGACGGCCTTGCCCTGCCTCCAGCAGTCGGTGCAAGCAGAGTTTGAAGACGCGGCCGTGAAGCCGTTGGAGGAATCGCAGACGCAGGTTCCGACAGCCGAGTAAGAGCTTCCGTCGCCATAGCGCTGGGAGCAGCTGATACAAGAAAGTTTGTCAGAACTCGGGACGAAATCAGTTGGACACTCAGCGCACGCTCCGGCTTGAAGGACGGTGGTTCCGGAGCAAGCAGCACAGGTGGTGGAGCCGGCCGTTCCAGTGACGCTCTGGCCCTGTCTCCAACAATCGGAACACACGCCGTTATCGCCCCCAGCGAAACCGAGGACGTCGGAGCACCTGCAGATTCCAGTCGAGAAGAAGACGGAGCCCTCGCCGAACTTAGAGGAACACGCGACGCAAGAAACCTTGTCGGCGCTAGGGACGAAATTGGCTGGACATTCTTGGCAGACTCCGGATTAAAGGACTTGGGTTCCAGAACATGAGGAACACGTGGCTCCAGAAATCATCTGCCCCATTCTCAGGCAGTCTGAACAAACTGAGTTATCCGAGCCGGCGAACCCGAAGGCGGTGCATCTGCAGAGCCCGTACGAGACGAAAGTACTCGCTTCTCCGTACCTTGAAGCACATGAAACACATGAAAGTTTATCGGCGCTCTGAACCAGATTAGCCGGGCAGTCGGCGCACGCTCCGGCTTGAAGGACTTGGGTTCCGGAGCAAGCAGCACAGGCGGTCGCGCCGGCGGCTCCGGAGACGCTTTTTCCTTGTCTCCAGCAGTCGGAACAAATTTCGTTGTCGTTTCCGCCGAAGCCGAGGACGTCGGAGCACCTGCAGATTCCAGTCGAGAAGAAGACGGAGCCCTCGCCGAACTTAGAGGAACACGCGACGCAAGAAACCTTGTCGGCGCTAGGGACGAAATTGGCTGGACATTCTTGGCAGACTCCGGATTAAAGGACTTGGGTTCCAGAACATGAGGAACACGTGGCTCCAGAAATCATCTGCCCCATTCTCAGGCAGTCTGAACAAACTGAGTTATCCGAGCCCGCGAACCCGAAGGCGGTGCACCTGCAGAGCCCGAATGAGACGAACGTGCTCGCTTCTCCGTACCTTGAAGCACACGAAACACATGAAAGTTTATCGGCGCTTGGAACGAGGTTGGTAGGGCATTCTTGACACGTTCCGGATTAAAGTACTTGAGTTCCAGAACATGAAGCGCAAGATGTTCCAGAAATAGTTTTTCCAAGAACCCAACAATAGGAGCATATTGAATTTGAAGCTCCTGAAAATCCGTTACTAGAATCACAAATACAAGTTCCAACAGCCGAATAAATACTCCCTTGTCCGTATCTTTATGAACAACTTACACAGGATTATTTATCAACAGATGGGACGAAATTAGCTGGACATTCAGCGCATGATCCAGATTGAAGAACTTGAGTACCAGAACAAGCAGCGCAAGAAGTTCCTGAAACAGCTTGACCTTTTCTCCAGCAATCGGTGCAAACGGAGTTCGTGGCCCCAGCGAAGCCGTTCGCGGTGTCGCAAACGCAGGTTCCAGACGAAGAGTAAATACTTCCGTCACCGTATCTGGACGAGCAGGTAACGCAAGATAATTTATCAGCGCTTGGGATCATATTCGTGCATTCAGAGCACACAAAATTTTAAAGAACGGTGTTTCCAGAACAAGCGGCACAAAGATTTCCTGAGACTTATTAACCAAGTCTTCTACAATCTGTGCAGAAAGAGTTTGCAGTTCCAGCATAACCTTAGGAGCATTTACACCCCGAACCACCATCCCATTAAGAGCCTTAATTGTACGCAGTGATACAATCAGTTGTGCTAGTATAGGTGGCGCCTTTATGCGTGATCGATTTAACGCATTTTCCGTTAACAAGTTTTTCGTTGAAGTCTTCGCATTTCTCTGCACACATTGATTTATTGCTACTCAACAATAATTCACATACGCATGAATTCGTTAATTTACTGAAGGTAAAATTCTACCCGCAGCTAGCTATTTAAAGCGATATAAGTGTTACAATCATTTAAGGGAGTGGCTAATTTATATGTATTTATTTATATGAATATGTTAAAATAGTGATTGAGATACAGGATAAAAATAGACTTTGTGAATTGGTGTTCTATTATTTAGTTTTAGTTAAACTCTATTAGCCCGAAAGAACTAACGGAGAGTCTGTGAGGAGGTTTGACATGTGATAACACCTATTATTTAGTTATAGTGAATATAAACGAGCTTATATTATTTTATAAGACACTATTCGATGTTGTATTTACAATAGCGGTTAATAATTAATAATTAAAATGTCAGTAGTACAAGTTTATATGTTGTAGATAGAGAGTAGTATATTATTCAAGTATATACTAGGGCTAACTTAACTCAAACTCCTAAAACAGGCTAGAATGTCACACCACCGCTTCATAAAGTTAGTAATTTTATCTTTTAAAACTATATGCTTTATAATGATTGATTCAAATATTAAAATAATACTCATTTTTTGATTCCGCTGTTCATCGGCTCCAGTTTCACCTCCTTTACCAAATGCTGCGGCTTCATTTTGTGCCGCTCGCTCCAAGCGATTTCTACTACATCCAGCCCGCTGCGGTCGTTCATGATCCGGCTGCCGAAGTTGCTTCTTTTTGAGTTCAGTAGCGATTCCTGCAGCTTCAGAAGCCGTTCCTTTTCGAGCCGTTCACTCTCCAGTTTTCGGTTCGCGTCCTCTTCGATCTGTTTTTGCATTTTAAGTTGCTCTTACTCCAGTTCGCGCTGCTTTCTGAACTGTTCTTCGTCTAGCTGTTTCTGCTTGTTGATTTTGTCGATTTCGATCTGCCTCAGCTATTCTTATCTTTGGAGTTTTAAGCTGTTTTCCTGATCCATTTTGAGTTGGCGGATTCGCTCTTCGTTCTATCGCTTCGCATTTTCCGCCTCCAGTTTCTGCTAGAGCCGTTAGTTCTGGAGAGACAGTTTTAGCTGCTCCGTCTCCCGCTTTCGCTTCAGCGCCTCCGCTGATTCTTGGTCTTTCTTCTGCTACTGGAGGCGCTTGAACTCGGCGGACTGCTGTAGTTTTGTCTCTCTTTCGAGCTGTTTCTGCTTTTCTAGGTCTTGCTTACTCTTGGCACCGTCGAACTTATTGGACGCGAGAGACTATAACTGCTGCAGCTTTAGGTCGTTCTCGAAGCCGCTGTGGTTCAGGAGCGTGGTCGCCTTCATTGGCGTTACTTTCTTCAGCTTGCTGGAGGCTCGTGGCTACCCGAACCTTTTCTTCATTCGCAGGCACCAGATCACCAGCCCGATGATCAGCAGAAAAATGATGACCGAGAGGATCGCGAGGCCCAGCTTCCACCCAGATTAGTTCTGAGAAACGAAAGTGGTAACTGACTCGCAGGTGTGCGTAGAAGGATCGAACTTACGGTCAGAAGGACAAGAAGTACAACCGGACTGCCCGATTATCTGACTGTTTCTCCAACAGTCCTGACAAAAATTATTATCAGCACCATAGAAACCAAGCTCTTGCGCACACTTGCAGGTTCCAACTGAAGTGTACTTAGACCCGTACTCGAACTTTGAGGAACACGTTACACATGTTGATTTATCTAAGGATGGAACGTAGTTAGCAGGACATTCCTAGCATTTTCCACCTAGGAAAACTTCTGTTCCAGGACATGTTACAGCTACGGCTACATCTTGGCACGTTCCTTGTTGGAATATCTAAGGTGGAGGGCACGAAACACATTAGCTTCCCGAAACAACTTTTCCAAGCCTCCAGCAATCAATGCACACTGAATTATCTTCACCAGCAAAGCCGTCAATATTGCACTTGCATTAATTTTAAGTCACAAAAGTGCTTCCGTAACCATATTTAGTTGAACAAGCCACACAAGATAGTTTATCTGAACTAGGTACGAAATTAGTTGGACATTCGGCGCAGGCTCCGGTTTGAAGGACTTGGGTCCCAGCGCAAGGAGCGCAGGCGGTTGATCCAGCTGTTCCGGAGACGAACTGGCCGATTCTAATACAGTCGACGCAGACTTGGTTGTCGGAGCCCGCAAAGCCGCTGGAGCTCTGGCACCTGCACGTTCCCGCGGCGACTTCGTAAGAGCCGGGCCCGAAGTTGATCTGGCAGGTGGACTGAGCTATGCAAGAAAGTTTGTCGAGGCTCTAGACGGATCCGGCCGGACAATCTTAGCAGGTTCCAGATTATAAAACATCGGACGCAGAACAAGCGGTGCAGCCCGTGACCGAGGCCTCTTTCCCAGAGCGCTTGCAGTCTTCGCAAATTGAGTTGTCAGCGCCGCCGAAGCCAGCGGAGACCTGGCAGACGCAGGTGTTGGCTGAAGAATAGGAGCTTCCAGGGCCGTAGAGAGACGCGCAGGTGACGCACGAGAGTTTATCCGCGCTCTGAACCAGATTAGCCGGGCAGTCGGCGCACGCTCCGGATTGGAGAACTTGGGTTCCGGAGCAAGCAGCACAGGCGGTCGCGCCGGCGGCTCCGGAGACGCTTTTTCCTTGTCTCCAGCAGTCGGAACAAATTTCGTTGTCGTTTCCGCCGAAGCCGAGGACGTCGGAGCACTTGCAGGTTCCAGTAGACAAGAAGACGGAGCCGTCGCCGAACTTAGAGGAACAAGTGACGCAAGAGAGCTTGTCAGAACTGGGCACGAAATCAGTTGGGCACTCAGCGCACGCTCCGGCTTGAAGGACTTGGGTTCCGGAGCACGAAGCGCAGGAGGTAGAGCCGGCCGTTCCAGATACGAACTTGCCGACTCGCAGGCAGTCGACGCAGATGGTGTTGTCGTTTCCAGCGAACCCAGACGCCGAGCACCTGCAGTTTCCGAAAGATTCGAAGGCGCTTCCGCTCCCGTACCTGGAGGAGCAGGTGACGCACGAGAGCCCGTCGGCGCTGGGGACCAGGTCGTTGGAGCATTGAGCGCAGGCGCCTTATTGGAGCACGAGAGGAGAGGTGCAGCTGGCGCAAGTATTTCCAGAGACGGCCTTGCCCTGCCTCCAGCAGTCGGTGCAAGCAGAGTTCGAAGACGCGGCCGTGAAGCCGTTGGAGGAATCGCAGACGCAGGTTCCGACAGCCGAGTAAGAGCTTCCGTCGCCATAGCGCTGGGAGCAGCTGATACAAGAAAGTTTGTCAGAACTCGGGACGAAATTGGCTGGACATTCAGCGCACGCTCCGGCTTACAAAACCTGGGTTCCAGAGCAAGGCTCACAAGTTGTAGATCCGGTCGTTCCAGAAACTACCTTTCCGATTCTGAGGCAGTCGACGCAGACTGTGTTATCGTTTCCCGCGAAGCCGACGGCCGAGCACCTGCACGTTCCAGGAGTGACTTCTAAAGATCCGGGGCCGTATAAGGCTGAGCAGGTCGATTGAATTACGCATGATAATTTATCCGCACTCTAGACGGATCCAGTCGGACAATCTTAGCAGGTTCCTGATTATAATACTTGAGCCCCGATACAGGCGGTGCAGCCCGTGTTCGAGGCCTCTTTTCCAGAGCGCTTGCAGTCTTCGCAAATTGAGTTGTCAGCGCCGCCGAATCCAGAAGAGACCTGGCAGACGCAGGTGTTGGCTGAAGAATAGGAGCTTCCAGGGCCGTAGAGAGACATGCACGAGACGCACGATAATTTATCCGCGCTCGGGACGAAATCAGTTGGGCACTCAGCGCACGCTCCGGCTTGAAGGACTTGGGTTCCGGAGCACGAAGCGCAGGAGGTAGAGCCGGCCGCTCCAGAGACGAACTTGCCGACTCGCAGGCAGTCGACGCAGATGGTGTTGTCGTTTCCAGCGAACCCAGACGCCGAGCACCTGCAGTTTCCGAAAGACTCGAAGGCGCTTCCGCTCCCGTACCTGGAGGAACAGGTGACGCACGAGAGCCCGTCGGCGCTGGGGACCAGGTCGTTGGAGCATTGAGCGCAGGCGCCTTATTGGAGCACGAGAGGAGAGGTGCAGCTGGCGCAAGTATTTCCAGAGACGGCCTTGCCCTGTCTCCAGCAGTCGGTGCAAGCAGAGTTTGAAGACGCGCCCGTGAAGCCGTTGGAGGAATCGCAGACGCAGGTTCCGACAGCCGAGTAAGTGCTTCCGTCGCCATAGCGCTGGGAGCAGCTGATACAAGACAATTTATCCGCGCTTGGGACGAAATTTGCCGGGCATTCTGCGCACGCTCCGGATTAAAGGACTTGAGTTCCAGAACATGAAGCGCAAGATGTTCCAGAAATAGTTTTTCCAAGTACCCAACAATAGGAGCATATTGAATTTGAAGCTCCTGAAAATCCGTTACTAGAATCACAAATACAAGTTCCAACAGCCGAATAAATACTCCCTTGTCCGTATCTTTATGAACAACTTACACAGGATTATTTATCAACAGATGGGACGAAATTAGCTGGACATTCAGCGCATGATCCAGATTGAAGAACTTGAGTACCAGAACAAGCAGCGCAAGAAGTTCCTGAAACAGCTTGACCTTTTCTCCAGCAATCGGTGCAAACGGAGTTCGTGGCCCCAGCGAAGCCGTTCGCGGTGTCGCAAACGCAGGTTCCAGACGAAGAGTAAATACTTCCGTCACCGTATCTGGACGAGCAGGTAACGCAAGAAAGTTTATCAGCGCTTGGGATCATATTCGTACATTCAGAGCACACAAAATTTTAAAGAACGGTGTTTCCAGAACAAGTGGCACAAAGATTTCCTGAAACAACTTGACCAAGTCTTCTACAATCTGTACAGAAAGAGTTTGCAGTTCCAGCATAACCTTAGGAGCATTTACACCCCGAACCACCATCCCATTAAGAGCCTTAATTGTACGCAGTGATACAATCAGTTGTGCTAGTATAGGTGGCGCCTTTATGCGTGATCGATTTAACGCATTTTCCGTTAACAAGTTTTTCGTTGAAGTATTCGCACTTCTCTGCACACATTGATTTATTGCTACTCAACAATAATTCACATACGCATGAATTCGTTAATTTACTGAAGGTAAAATTCTACCCGCAGCTAGCTATTTAAAGCGATATAAGTGTTACAATCATTTAAGGGAGTGGCTAATTTATATGTATTTATTTATATGAATATGTTAAAATAGTGATTGAGATACAATTGGTGTTCTATTATATACTTTTAGTGAATATAAACGACTTTATTAACTGCAAAACCTAACTACTTAGGCTAAAATAGATTTTATTAGCTAGAGCCGATATATATTATTAGCTTTTATAGCTTATATTATTTTATAAGACACTATTCGATGTTATTTGACTTTAATAAATCGGCTCACTCTTTTGGCACATCTCAAAAACATCCGCTCAATAATCAATTGCTTCAATCACAAGAAACATTTAAAAATGATATATTCATTTTAAAAAAGGGTATTTTCATTTTAACGCGTTCTTTACTCCTGTACATAAAGGACTCTATATTTTCAGTGTTAATTATTTGAAAATTATATCAATTCAGAAATGATAGTATTGTTTTATACTTTATCGTGTTATTACTGTGTTAATATTTATATAACATTACTGTTAGGTTATTAAATTTTCAGAGATGATGGGTGTGGATAAGATAGTTATAAGATTACAGCTACTGCATATTTATTCTTATTAAAATATATTCATTAAGGTGTAGCATTTATTGCATTCTCTGAAGACAAAAGATGACTTTAATAATAAACGTTAATAATAAATAATCAAAATATTGTGGTATATCATTCATGTATGCACATCAAAATTAACTCAGAGTTATACAAAATTATTTTTAATCGTATTTGCATTAAAAACAGCTTTCACTTGATCTTTTGTGCTTTAATTTTAACAATTTGTGTTTTGAGTTACATTTCTCCCATTTTCATGTTTATTTCTCGTTCTTTCATTTTCAGTTCTTCTTTTATTTTCATTATTATGATTATTAAAAAATTATTTATAATAATAATAACATGACTCACTCAACAGCAACAATCCAACAATACATCTAAACGCAATAAATAAATATATACTAGTTATTTTACTATAGCTAAGTAAAAATAATATATATTTTAATAATTCTTGTGGTTGATAATACATATGTGTTCTATTATTTAGTTATAGTGAATAAACGTATATATTCTATTTAATAGAAAATAAAATAAACTCTATTAATACTCTCTAAACTTAGAAACTGATTAAAGAGTTATGACATTGTTCTCCGCTCTAAACTTAGAAGCACTACGCGTTGCCGCTGATACACTAGTCCCAAGATTCATACCAGCCATCCCAAAGATAGTTACAAAGATAACTTCCGAGGTCAATAATGTTAGTTCAAGAGCCAAACTAACTTAGGTTGTCTGAGGAGGCTATTCAGAGTGACAATCCTAGAAGATGATGTATGATATTGAGATTAGTTTGAGGTAACGTTATGTGTAACTAAGTGTGGATTTGTGTATTGTCATGATTTACGAAATGAAGATGGAATGATTAAATTGAGCCTTAGTACTGATGATAAGGTTACAGTTAAGTGAGTCATTTTATACCAAATTTATATTTCATGATCAAACTCACAATAATAAAGATCCATAATATAGTTTTCAGTATATAATACATATAAATTTTTGTAAATAGAAAATAAAGTCTATGTTGACGAACGATTGTTCAACACGAAGTACTACTCCGATTTGTCGTTTATTTACATTTATACCGACGTATAGTGATTTACCATCTCGCCTTTCCATCTCTCAAATGAGCTCAAACCAGACTTATGCCTAAATAAATTATCTGTACAGTCCAAAACGGAGCTTTAAGTAAGCGTATAGCTGTGGTATCATTTCTAGTTAATTTGATTGATATAACGCTAGCAATATAAAAAATGATTTTAAGGTGTTAGTATATCTCAAGTGTCAGCTTTACGAAAAATCTACCGTTTGGGGATATTCATAGATCTAGTATTTACATATCAATCACACATTAGAGTATTATTTATGTGCCTACTTACAACAAAATGATAAACTAATTTTAGTATAATAGCATAGCTGAACCTGAGATTTCTATATTCAATATTGCGCAACTTAGGACTGCCAGAAATAAATAAAATAGTCCCGCATCATTTCACAGATTTAAGATAAGTTAATTATTAGCGAAGATGCTTTTGAATAAGAACAGATGGTCAAACTTTAATAATAAAAATATATTAAGTAATCGTTAATACATAAATAATAATTATCAAAATGTAGAAGTTTGGTATAGTGTATTTTCATTAAGTCAAGCAAGTCTGTTTTACTGTACTTAGTGAATAGCCTACATCTGAATTAACGAACATAATTAACTTCGTAAGCTAGTTAAGTTAATTAATAAATAGTTTATAGTTAGTATAACAAATATGTGGAGTTTTTGATAAAATTGCAATTAAGGAGTTTCATAGTCTACGAAAGTTTCATAGTCTACGATCCTGCTCTGGCCAAGACATAGATATTGTTAATTACTGATAGTTGTATTAGTCTAAATGCCAGAGGTTTCGATAATATCATTGATATTGCTCTAAATAAATTCAAAAATTGATTATCGTTTTTTGTAAAAATTGGAATTCTTAAGCTCAAACAGTAGGTCGAGTTAGTTTTAGTAAGTCATGCACTAAATCGTTATTAATTGTTTATAAATATTAACAATAAGTTGGTTATTGAAACACTATAAATAAACTCAACTTTAGGTTTTGGGCTTCCTAAGCGCGCAGAGTGAACTTGGTCAATATTTTTTGTTTTGATATCTTATTTACAACTTAAATCTGAGATATCAGTTTTAACTGAAAATCGTTTGTTGTTAAAATTTAGACTTACTATTGTTGTCGAGTTCTCAATGTGAAATATATACACAGTACCTTATCTTGTTAATAGACTTTTATTAGCTTTTATAACTTATATTATTTTATAAGACACTGTTCGATTTTGTTTTAACAACACCGCTTCATAAAGTTAGTAATTTTATCTTTTAAAACTATATACAATATGCTTTATAATGATTGCTTTATAATGATTGATTCAAACATTAAAATAATACTCATTTTTTGATTCCGCTGTTCATTGGCTCCAGTTTCACCTCCTTTACCAAATGCTGCGGCTTCATTTTGTGCCGCTCGCTCCAAGCGATTTCTACTACATCCAGCCCGCTGCGGTCGTTCATGATCCGGCTGCCGAAGTTGCTTCTTTTTGAGTTCAGTAGCGATTCCTGCAGCTTCAGAAGCCGTTCCTTTTCGAGCCGTTCACTCTCCAGTTTTCGGTTCGCGTCCTCTTCGATCTGTTTTTGCATTTTAAGTTGCTCTTACTCCAGTTCGCGCTGCTTTCTGAACTGTTCTTCGTCTAGCTGTTTCTGCTTGTTGATTTTGTCGATTTCGATCTGCCTCAGCTATTCTTATCTTTGGAGTTTTAAGCTGTTTTCCTGATCCATTTTGAGTTGGCGGATTCGCTCTTCGTTCTATCGCTTCGCATTTTCCGCCTCCAGTTTCTGCTAGAGCCGTTAGTTCTGGAGAGACAGTTTTAGCTGCTCCGTCTCCCGCTTTCGCTTCAGCGCCTCCGCTGATTCTTGGTCTTTCTTCTGCTACTGGAGGCGCTTGAACTCGGCGGACTGCTGTAGTTTTGTCTCTCTTTCGAGCTGTTTCTGCTTTTCTAGGTCTTGCTTACTCTTGGCACCGTCGAACTTATTGGACGCGAGAGACTATAACTGCTGCAGCTTTAGGTCGTTCTCGAAGCCGCTGTGGTTCAGGAGCGTGGTCGCCTTCATTGGCGTTACTTTCTTCAGCTTGCTGGAGGCTCGTGGCTACCCGAACCTTTTCTTCATTCGCAGGCACCAGATCACCAGCCCGATGATCAGCAGAAAAATGATGACCGAGAGGATCGCGAGGCCCAGCTTCCACCCAGATTAGTTCTGAGAAACGAAAGTGGTAACTGACTCGCAGGTGTGCGTAGAAGGATCGAACTTACGGTCAGAAGGACAAGAAGTACAACCGGACTGCCCGATTATCTGACTGTTTCTCCAACAGTCCTGACAAAAATTATTATCAGCACCATAGAAACCAAGCTCTTGCGCACACTTGCAGGTTCCAACTGAAGTGTACTTAGACCCGTACTCGAACTTTGAGGAACACGTTACACATGTTGATTTATCTAAGGATGGAACGTAGTTAGCAGGACATTCCTAGCATTTTCCACCTAGGAAAACTTCTGTTCCAGGACATGTTACAGCTACGGCTACATCTTGGCACGTTCCTTGTTGGAATATCTAAGGTGGAGGGCACGAAACACATTAGCTTCCCGAAACAACTTTTCCAAGCCTCCAGCAATCAACGCACACTGAATTATCTTCACCAGCAAAGCCGTCAATATTGCACTTGCATTAATTTTAAGTCACAAAAGTGCTTCCGTAACCATATTTAGTTGAACAAGCCACACAAGATAGTTTATCTGAACTAGGTACGAAATTAGTTGGACATTCGGCGCAGGCTCCGGTTTGAAGGACTTGGGTCCCAGCGCAAGGAGCGCAGGCGGTTGATCCAGCTGTTCCGGAGACGAACTGGCCGATTCTAATACAGTCGACGCAGACTTGGTTGTCGGAGCCCGCAAAGCCGCTGGAGCTCTGGCACCTGCACGTTCCCGCGGCGACTTCGTAAGAGCCGGGCCCGAAGTTGATCTGGCAGGTGGACTGAGCTATGCAAGAAAGTTTGTCGAGGCTCTAGACGGATCCGGCCGGACAGGCTTTGCATGTTCCAGATTATAAAACATCGGACGCAGAACAAGCGGTGCAGCCCGTGACCGAGGCCTCTTTCCCAGAGCGCTTGCAGTCTTCGCAAATTGAGTTGTCAGCGCCGCCGAAGCCAGCGGAGACCTGGCAGACGCAGGTGTTGGCTGAAGAATAGGAGCTTCCAGGGCCGTAGAGAGACGCGCAGGTGACGCACGAGAGTTTATCCGCGCTCTGAACCAGATTAGCCGGGCAGTCGGCGCACGCTCCGGCTTGAAGGACTTGGGTTCCGGAGCACGAAGCGCAGGAGGTAGAGCCGGCCGCTCCAGAGACGAACTTGCCGACTCGCAGGCAGTCGACGCAGATGGTGTTGTCGTTTCCAGCGAACCCAGACGCCGAGCACCTGCAGTTTCCGAAAGACTCGAAGGCGCTTCCGCTCCCGTACCTGGAGGAACAGGTGACGCACGAGAGCCCGTCGGCGCTGGGGACCAGGTCGTTGGAGCATTGAGAGCAGGCGCCTTATTGGAGCACGAGAGGAGAGGTGCAGCTGGCGCAAGTATTTCCAGAGACGGCCTTGCCCTGTCTCCAGCAGTCGGTGCAAGCAGAGTTTGAAGACGCGGCCGTGAAGCCGTTGGAGGAATCGCAGACGCAGGTTCCGACAGCCGAGTAAGAGCTTCCGTCGCCATAGCGCTGGGAGCAGCTGATACAAGAAAGTTTGTCAGAACTCGGGACGAAATTGGCTGGACATTCAGCGCACGCTCCGGCTTACAAAACTTGGGTTCCAGAGCAAGGCTCACAAGTTGTAGATCCGGTCGTTCCAGAAACTACCTTTCCGATTCTGAGGCAGTCGACGCAGACTGTGTTATCATTTCCAGCGAACCCAGACGCCGAGCACCTGCACGTTCCAGGAGTGACTTCTAAAGATCCGGGGCCGTATAAGGCTGAGCAGGTCGATTGAATTACGCATGATAATTTATCCGCACTCTAGACGGATCCAGTCGGACAATCTTAGCAGGTTCCTGATTATAATACTTGAGCCCCGGTACAGGCGGCGCAGCCCGTGTTCGAGGCTTCTTTTCCAGAGCGCTTGCAGTCTTCGCAAATTGAGTTGTCAGCGCCGCCGAATCCAGAAGAGACCTGGCAGACGCAGGTGTTGGCTGAAGAATAGGAGCTTCCAGGGCCGTAGAGAGACATGCACGAGACGCACGATAATTTATCCGCGCTCGGGACGAAATCAGTTGGGCACTCAGCGCACGCTCCGGCTTGAAGGACTTGGGTTCCGGAGCACGAAGCGCAGGAGGTAGAGCCGGCCGTTCCAGATACGAACTTGCCGACTCGCAGGCAGTCGACGCAGATGGTGTTGTCGTTTCCAGCGAACCCAGACGTTCTCATTTTTCTTTTTATGCGTTTTTTAATTGCATTTTAGTTTTAGATATTCGGAGAATTATTTATTAATATATTTAAGAAAATTAAAATGAATTTATTGTCCCTACTTAACTCAGTTGGTAGAGTGGTCGGCTGTAGAAAATGCAGTTACCGACCGGTCGATGGTTCAACTCCGTCAGTAGGGAATTATTTTATTTATTATAACTAATATTATTATATTAATATAATTGTGTTGTAAAATATATTTCACTTCAAATGCTTGAAACAACAATATATTCAAAATACTTTGACTCTCAACTATATTTGAGTAACAAACTCGGGTCCGGCTCGCATTCATAGGTATTTTTAGGTATTCACCCACGTGTGGAACCAAAAGTGCAAGTAGCGGTTAAATTTATGGAGTTGAATACGCAGAACAATTTATTTTTGAAGGAAATGTTTGAAACGCTTCGTGAGTTGATCGATTGCAATTAAGACGGTTTGTGCGCTGTATATGAATGTGCGTTGGTGTCTAAGTCTGGTAAGTCTTGGATTACGCATTATACCTTGAATGATGACCTGCGTGACATTCCCATAGTGTAACTTTCTCAAAAATAATATTTGGTTATTTTTGAGGAGCATTGCAGGTATGGTAGCATATCAAATTACATAAAGTACCTTCAGGGCCATTAGATGCTCCCAATAACTGCGATCGAGTTCTTTTTGAAAACGCTGTAAATTCTCTAGCGTTTGCACACATAAAATATAGTGCACGGTGGAATCAGCATTAGCAATATTTTAATCAAAGATTTGGACACTTTAACAGTCAAGCTCTCAGATCTATCTTTATCCAGCATCAAGCACAACATTGTAAAACTCGACTCAATATCAATTTCATTATAGTAAAAGAGGCTCAAGATGAGCTCCACGTTGTCAATTATCAATTTCTCGCCCCAATAAACTCTCAAAAGTGACGTGAATTAACTGAAAGAGGTCTTCAAATTCCTTCTGACGAACAAAAAGGAAAACGGAGAACCGCCGTTCCCGCCCGAAATTCAGAAAATATTCGACGAACTGGAAAACGCGGGCGATTTGATGGAATTAAAGAGTGCTAAAAATCTATTGGAACTCATTTGAAGTCGTTTTAAGCGTTTAAAAGGAATAGTTTTTGTCAGTTAAATGAAAACATATTGTTGAAAAAGATGATTATGTATGTGAATAAAGATGAACTTTTAAAATAAATAGTTATAAACGGTATTAAATTAATTTCTCCTTGAAATTTACTGATATTATCTTATATAATAATAAATATCAAAATGCCCAAAAATGAACTTCAGACATGTGTTCTGGAGATTTATTTATATATTAACGCTTATGAAAAACTAACTAATAAATTACTAATAAATATCATAACATTGTAAATTGCTATTGAGACGTTAAATTATAGTATTTCCACAATAATGAACACATCTAATAAATAATTTTATTTTTCAGATTTTAAGACGAACAAATGGAACCTATGAGCTCTGGTGTTAGCTTATAACAGTTACGTTATATAGAACGATGTAAAAGCAGTTTGTATTCTTAAAGATTATAACGTAATTTTTCAAATCCTTATTCTTCAGAAATCATCATATTTCGTTCTTGTTGAAAACAATGGTAATATGTAAATTTATTGTGTTATATACAGTGAATTGAAAAATTTGTGTTATTATAACTGCAATTATTTTAATAAACAATAGATTTTGGATTAAGTGTAGATCAAATTCGGGTTTACAATAAGTGAGATTCTACAATTATAAATAAAGTGGTTCTAAAAATGTTAAACGATCAGGTCACACCCTAATAAATATTAAATGGAATAAAAATATTTTGACACCTTTTCACTTCGGTCACTTACTTGGACGAAACACAAATAGTGGACACTGTTTGATTTTCGAACACAACCTCTACTATATTAAATACATTATACGCTTAGAATAAGCAAAATTAAACTTGACAATCATACTACAATTATAGTACAGCTGCAATACTTCAATATATTAGTAACAGTGAGTTTCTTCCATAACTAAAGAAATACTTAGAGATGAGCCGTCTCTATTTAACAAGACAAAGCTAACCAATCATAAGTTATATTATTTGACATTATATATTATATGTTCTATATCTATTATATAAGTTCATTCAGATTAATTGCATGGAATAAAGTTGACTAATGTACCTCTTAGGTATCTTAATCTTTAGTATACTTATGATGCTGATTTAGATACTATTAACGCTGCTATAACACCACAATCGCGATTTCCAAAAATATTCACGGCATCAAATAGTATTGCGTCTTCTTCTTATGACCATCTGTCTCTGTGCACTCTTGTGCACTTTGTTTAGATTATGTTAATTTAGTGTACATATTTATGAATTTATTACAAAATAGCGAAATTTTATAACATTATTTCAACAATTTACTTGCTCTTCATTACAATGAAAGAAATGGAAAATAATTTATCTCAAATTCTCCTATTTTCTATTTAGTACTGCAATTTGGTATTAAAATAAACTGAAGAATATAAGATATGTGTATACTATAATTTATTGATTTTTATTATAATATATACGCTATTTGAATTTCAAATGAACTTATTATTTTAATGATTTAAAACATATAAAATTTAATTTATAGTAGTAATAATTTATAGTAATAATAATAAGTACAAATATGTTCATATATTATTTCAATATATTTTACAATCAGTATAATTTTATATTATATTTATATTTAGCAATTCACAATTCGCAAATTTATTAATATGAAATTATTTGCTAGACAATGATATAGATATATTGAACTTTAACTGTTTGAACTTTCAAAATCAATAAAATAGTCAATTTAATATAATAACTATCTGATATATGAGCGCTAATGGTACAGCGGTAGCACGGCACCCTTCCAAGGTGTTGATCCGGGTTCGACTCCCGGTTAGCGCATATATTTTACATTATATTTATAATTATTTATAAATAATACTTTAATAATAATATCTTTAATCTTCATTTCACTTTAACTAATGGAAACATTTGAAGATGACTTCCCAGAATTCAAAGAACAATAAGACTGTATGTAAAAGAACAGATATAATCTTAGACTAACATATTCAAAGTTGATATGTATTTGATGGAAGTAGAACGCTAAATATAAAATAATATATAAACAAATAATATTAATAATACTCATATTAAAGATAAGAAATGACTTTCTTGTATTTAAGAATAATAATATAATTATAACACTAATTTATCATTACCTACTGTTGTAATTTATTTTACATTCATTTACTTTTTATGAAATTAGATTGAATTAACAGAAATTAATCTACAAGCAATTATTACTCTAGTTTTATCAAACTACTTATCAAAAGCCGCGAATAATTCTTGTAAGTGTTACAAAACACCACTGATATCAATTGAAAAATTGTTTAAAATCTATATTTATGTATATGAATAACATAAATTTTCAAGCAATTAATTTGTTTATTTTTCAATCCAATGACTGCATCCGATGAAAAAACTGCTCTGTTTAGAAATATGCAACTAACTGTAATACCAGCAATTGATAAAGCAGTGACCACATTGGTAGTGTGCTAAAATGAAATTACTGATATCACACCTGTAAAGGAATATAAATAACTAACCTATCTTGATTTAGCACAGAATTTAATAAGTGATATCAGTATTTTGAAATATCTGCAAAATGTGACTGTTCTGAACTTGAGACAAAATAAACTTAAAGATATCAGTCCTCTTAAAAACTTACCTAATGTTTAAAAACTAAAATTAGGGTTTAACTAATTAGATAACATTTAAGTGTTAGCTTTTCTTACTAAATTAACTTATCTTGAGTTAGATGGCAATGCTATTACAGATTGTTCTAGTTTAGTGAGCTTACCACTTACTTGGTTAGATATATCGTCAAACAAACTAACTCAAATACAGCGCTTTTCAAATACTCTCTAAGTTCTGTTTTTATAACGTAATAAAATAGCTAATATTGACGTTTTGAATAACTTAATTAATTTAGTTACATTAAACATTTCAATTAATGAAATCACGAACATTGATTGTCTGAAAGCGTGCACAAAGTTATAAACATGCTGGTTAGATAGAAATAAGATTGTCACTTGTCCAAATCTTGCTGAAATTTTACCTAATGTTACTGATCTGTGGACCAAGTTTGGTAATTCCAATTAAAATCCTTTTGTAAAAGCTGAAAATTATCCGAAAATTGTTAACTACATAGCAATGGTAAGCTTCGACGGAGAAAATAATCCCAGCTTTAATGACCAAGCGGATGTCACTGAATGGTGAGAATTATATATACAATTATAATTTTGCTATTTGTTTATTTGTTAGAGGTAAGTAGGTAGATTCTAGATCAAAGGTGTTGAATTAGGTCAAATTCAAGTTAAGTTAAGTACATCAAGTCAGAGATAGGTTCTCATTAACTGATTACATCAATATAATTGCATATTTAAGTATTTATTAATATTTGTGTAACAAACTAGCCTTTTCCGCTCCATTTTTCAAAAACTAACTATGGATTAAAGAACTGTGTAAACTCTGCAGCTTTTGTAGTCTGCGGTTCCTTTTGACCAGCTTTACGGCTTTGCGTTAACTTAGTCAAATTTTGCAAAGTCTACCCTTCCCGAGCGCTCGGCCATTTTGCATTATCTTTTATCTATCATTGACAAGACCCGCTCAGCTTCCGTTTTCAAGCCGCTGTTAACCCTTAGACCGTTCAAACTGAGAGATTCGGAGCAGTTCAAATCGGTTGCTTACGCCTGGGTCGGAGAACTATCTGGATTCGAGCAGCCTTTTAAGCAGGAGTTCCTCTCTCCAACGCCAAGAAATTAAAAAATGCTTTATGTTCTTGCTCATTAGTGCTTGGAAATGCAAATTCAGAGGCTCATTCGCGAGCTGGGTGATTAAACAAATGTGAAAGAGCTCTCTCGCACGTTCAATCAACTAGATTTGGACAACGCAGAGAAAACGCTCAGGCAGGAGATGTACCAGTCCAAACTGGACTGGGACGCTGCCGTTAACGCAGCTCAAACACTAAATCAGAAAATCGGCGCTGTTGAAAGCGAAATAAGCAAAAATAAGAGAACTGAAGCGAAGAAGAAGGCCAACGACCTAGACCAGCAAATTAAAACCGCCTTCGAGCAAATAAACCAGATGTTCAAATTCAACGCCCTTGATTTGTCCGTGAACCCTTAATAGCAAATTATAAACCTCTCTGAATTAAGATTCCTCCAGCAGTCCACCAAGTAAGCCCTCTCTGAGATTCGGCTCCAAAACGTGTTCCAGGGCCTGAAAATGTTCCTCCAACACGAAGCAAAACACGAACTCCCTCAATAAACCCCCGTTTTCCAGGCCGAATTCAAACAACTGAACCACCAAAAGACCGTTTTGGCCCAAAAAGAGAGCGCCTGGAACGACAAAATTCAAGCACTGAGAGGGAACATGCTCGGCTACTACAAGCAAGAAATTGTTGGATTTGATAGGTAAGAGTTCAATCTGCTTAACAGCACAAGACTGGCCGAGAAAATGATCGAAATGGGCTCGTAACTGAGGGAGTCGAAAATATTCACCACACAAATATTGAATGAATCGCAAATAGACACCATGAAAAGCAGCGACATGATCCAGGTCAAAGAAAACCTAGCCAGTCGGCTCAAAAGAACGATTTAAAGCGAAATAAAAGAATACACGATTTTCAAAGGAGGAGACGTTGAAGGAGTCAGAGAACTGCTAGACGCACAGTGAAATACTATTTTAAGACTTCAGATTAGAGCAAATTTATTGATTTGTTACCCGTTGGTGAGTACATGACAATGTATTATTTTTAACGTACAGTTATGGGAGGTGGAATTGCTTTTTCTTGTTTACTATGTGAGTAATTATATATTAAAATATTTTGCCACTTCTAATGCGGATGACAAATTCCAATAAATAATCTCAAGTTGGAGATTATTCATGAACTACTCATTAACACAAGAGGGCCAAAAATATGATTTCGATCGTATTAGACCATAATCGACTATTCAAAGTCGGTATTTAATATTCCAAAAAGGAAAAATAGAAATTACCACATGCAATAAAAGGACGGCAATGACAAAAATAAACGCGGTAGAAGATGTTTAGGGAAGGTCAACTAATTCACTTAACAAACTTAGGCAGTTCTGAAGCGTTTGTATTCTCTTCATTTCTGGGTCCAACGGATGAATTCATAAAATATTGTACCAATCTGAACTAGTTATATCACTTGTTTAAGATGTCCCTGTGTAATTTCTACGTTTTAGTCAACAAAACTAATTTATGAAAGATTTTATCTCGAAAATATATGGTAGTTAAGCCTGATTGGAGAAAAGAATAAGAGGATCCAATGATTGGTATACGGACGCAATATGTAATTTATAACTAGTAGCGCAAGCACTGGACCTGCAGAGGACCTCGGTGTTCATCTTCAACTGGGTCAATCTGAACGATTTTAGGTATTTCTTAATCACGAAAAACAATGGAGGACTTTTTCTTTCAATCTCAACCGGGAGCTCAAGATGAAGTATTGGTACTTCGCTTAATTAGAATTATAATTCAGGTAGTTACAGTCGCTTTCATTCTCAATATTCAAATAATGAATGCATTTTTGTTTCTTGAAGAATGGAATCAAGTGGGTTAGTCGGGCCCAGCATTAAATAATATATTGATGCTACTCTAAAACAACAGTTATTTTACTTATGATCTTCCACTTCCATTTCATAATGAGAAATCAATTTTCTTGATTGTTAAATTATACAACGTTAGGTAAAGTTGAAACTTATTATTGAAGTATATACAGAGTTATATACGTTAATTATTGTAGCACAGCTATCCAAGGCTCAACCAGGCCTTGATGTGATTGAAGCACTTTACAAATCAATAGTAAATAGAGTTAATGAGTGTATTGATGAGGAGGGAGAACACACTCATTATTGAGCCGGGCAGTGATATAAGTAAGATTCAAATAATAAACTTCATTCTTCTTCCTAATTCAAAAAAGCATTTCGAGGGCCCACCACTGTATGCAGTTAATTCTTTGAACATAATTCCCAATAATATAAAAATATATACTTTATTATAGTCTGCATAACTCACAAAATTATTCAACGTCTAAGTAGAATGAAGGTGGAATAAAATATCAATCTTTTCATAATTGAAGTATTCAAACATGTATTCGTTTAATTCTATGAAAGATTCATATAATATCTAGTATAATCTACTTGATAATCTACTACATACCATACAATAATCCAAACAAATAATTAATATCAATCACAATAACTAAAATTAGATTAATATTTAATAAATAAATTTAGCGCTAACATTTCACATAGTTAATCAATAACACTTAATTATCTTTTCCATTTCCCTATTTAATAATGCAAAACAATAATTTCAAACGAAATCTTCCAAAAAACAATTCTTTATTTTATATAGACGAAAATATTAAAAAATCTAAATAGAGTAAGAAAAGAAACTTAAAAGCAATCCCAATCGCTTTATGTGTTATAGACGAAAATTCTCAATCAGATTCTGATTCAGTTCCAAAATCATGTTCGCATTCAAAAAACCTCAGTCAGAACACAAATAACTCGGATTCACAACATATTTTCTGGGATGAAAGTGTAGTACAAGAAGTTAAACTTCTTCGCGTTTCAACAACCGAGTAGGGAAAACGTGATATTCAAGAAATTCGAATTTCTACAATTAAATAAGCTAACGAAATGAACAAATAAGAAACAGATATTTAACTTTTTAAATGTAGTAAATCGGAGAATAATCATCGTTTAGTTGAGTTTAGATGGGCGGTTTATAGATTTGTTTAGAATGAGTCTAATGAAAGTATTTAATCTGTACAGTTATTGTAATAATCATATATAAACATATTATCATAAAATCTTTACTCACTTGTCATCTGGACAGCTCAATTACTATGAAATTAGGTCGATTTTAGACTGGTTTTATCGTATTTGCTAAACTCAACTAAACGATGATTATTCTCCGATTTACTACATTTAAAAAGGATTCCCACAGCGCTTCTTGAATATTTATTACCAACTTTATTTTCGACCATATTTGAGTTATTTATCCTAGCTAATATGACAAAACAGAAAGAATACTTCCGTGGCTGGAATATATAAGTTCTAAACCGAATGTTTTCTTTTGTCAACTATTATCATATTGTTAGTTCTTCATGCAGTAGTGATACATGAACTTGTTAGAGGCGTGAAAATTATTATATATGTATAATTTTACTTATATCTTCAAGAGCATAAATATATTGTTCAAAGTTGCAAAATGCCCAAAATGCGAGGTTCATTACTTGTGATATTTATGATCTATTATTTTGACTGTTTTACATATATTATCCATAATGTTATTGCATTAAAAGCCACTATTATAACGCACAATATTATTACGTATGTGAAATACATTTTTTACGAATCACGAGTCATGTTATTATTATATTTTACGAAACAAATAATATATAAATAATTAATTAATACTAAATTAATCAAATTAGCCTTGAATTTCACTCACTTGCCCAATCATATTGTTATTTAGTTAATTTGTCGTAATATTTAAACTATAATGCGTCTAACATTTCTACAATCTGTAAAGGAGAATAATTATCAAATTGCTTTGAAAATTCAGTACCTATTACACAACTTGGAGCTTACGTAGCTAGTTTTAGTAATTTTGAAATTTAGATTGCACTCATTTTAAATTATACTAGTTTATCCGTAAGTTTTTTGTAATATTTTGAACATGCTAAGGTACTGCGGTCGATCATTTCACCTATATCTTCAAATGTATAATTATCTTTGACCAAAGTACATAAAATACACATTTACTGATTTGTCCAATATTTTTTATCTTATTTTTACATTATTGGTTCCCTTCCTTAGTTTCTTGTATGCACAAATTTTGAACTCGATTAACCTGAGTTAGCAATAACTGATAACGAAACTTTAATTTCTGATTGTAAACTAGTTTTATGAGACTAATAGATACTATCATATTTGCATTATTCTATTTTCAGTTGTGACTATAAAGCTAAATGTCTTTAACGAGTCCAAACTTAATTATTTACTTCACATTTTATATAAAATAAGTCTTACCTTTACTAATCTTGCTTTACTGATTCCTACTTGAATTTATTACCTTAATAGTCTGATATTTCTTTCAGAAGGTGATAATTAAATTAATTAGTACTCATTAATACTGTCATTTGATTATACAGCTAATTATATACTTTCTCCTACTTATTCACTCATCCGACTTCCACTATTTGAAAGGTTTTCTTTTTTTAATTGTTTTAACTTATCCATTATTTTTATATTATTGGATTCTATCATTTGTGGAGTGTTACTAAAAATACTTTTAGTTTTAAACTTGAAATATCTTGATAATTCCTAATTTGTGATTATTTTCACAGAAATAATTTTTATTTTAAACTGACCTTTTTTTTAAATGACAACTTAATATTTAACTGAAAATATAACATGCCTCTTCAGAGAATACAATAAATGCTACACCTTAATGAATATATTTTAATAAGAATAAATATACAATATAGTTGTAATTTCTTATAACTTTCTTTATCATCTCTGGTAGGTAAATCAATTATTAGAATATTCAAATACTGACAACTTAATAACTCTTCGACCTAATAATACACCGATTTTAGGTTTGAAACAAGGAGCTCGACTCGGACAGCAAGTGTTTGTTATGTGAAAATCGAATGACCGCCCAACACGAAATCAACCGAAATACTGGAATCCGAACAGTTCGTCACGACTACGTTATGAAGAAAGTTCTAGCCAAAATAGACCTCGCCCATAAATTAGTGTTTCGTTATCAGTCAAGTTAATCGTGTAAAATTTAAAGTACGGACAGATAATACAATAATGACAGATATACAATAATTAAAATAAGGAATTTTACAAACATACTAATTTAATATTTTCTAGCAACCAAATATGAATACCTCACACAGCTCCCGCTTTTTTCCGTACGAGTGCCCATTTATCTCCTTCGAATTCTGCGCGTGCGATCATGAGTTTGATCGCTTCTTTTATTCCGTCTGTGATTTCGTTTTGGCATATTTGCACAATTTCTTCTTGAATGTTTATATCTGCTCCGAGCAGTTTAAGCTGATTGATGATGTTTATTACTTTCTCCTTGATCTCATTTTTAACGTACATGTTTTTAATAATCGCCTTGAACACGTTCACTAGCTCCAGTACAGCCGCGTAGTATATTCTGCTGTGTAATATGCAGCTGTGAATGAGCTCCAGACATCCCTTTGAAACGCCCTTTGGGTTCGTTTTGACGGCCAAAATCGCCCTCATGAACACGTTTTGCAGCTTTTCGTAGCAAGTTGGGCCGGACCTGTTCAGGCTTGTTCCGAGCCTAAAGAGTTAATTGATAATAAGTTCGTTTTTGAACTCTGAAAAAATCTCAAAGAAATTATTCGGTGTATCTTTTATTATCTTCAGCTCATAAATGGGTGAAGTTTGCGCTACTATAGAGAGGGTGTGGAGGGCATAGTGGACAGCGCACGTTTTCTGATTCAAAAACTGCTTGGACACGATGTAGTTGAAGAAGGAGGAAGATAGGCCGCCAAACTGAACAAACTGGTGCGCGAAAACTTATGATAAAGGTGACTCTACGGACAGTAAAAAGGACAACACTGAGAATGACAACGCAATGGACACGGACTTGGACAAATACTGAATCAAACAGAGAATGTTACGCACTGACCCATACTCAACACAGGCAGCTATGAACAACGTTAAATTCTGCGTTTAATTGCCTATCTTGCAAATCAACTGCAAAATTTGCACTATCACCTGCTCGCACAATTCCTAACCGTAACGGAGGAAATTCTGCTCCAGAAAACTCTGCTCAAGCACCTAATTCAACAGAGAAAGCACCTCTTGTAAAATAAGAGAGTCCAAGCGTTCCTCTAGTAGTAATTTTAACAGCAATTGCGTGTAACTCGCAACTCCTTTGTACGTTAGTAAATTTTTGTGGTGTGGCAGCTGAGTTTATTTTACTTCTTGTACGTATTCTACTCCGTTAAGAGCTTGTAAACACGATACGCACCCTTCGCAGGCGCATTCCAGCATCATGAGGTCGTTGTGCCTGGCTTTGAAGCAGCTTTGTTTTTATCTTGATTTTTTGTTTTCAAACTGCAATAGTGCAATTGAGGTGAGTTTGTTGAGCATGGTGACTGATGTGTTGTGGCAGTTCATCAGCTGTAAGATATTATCTAGGTATCCGTTTTATTATCCTGCATCATGTAGTTGGGTTATTTTTGGCGCTTCTGTTACATAGCTATCCAGTTGCGTTTGTATTGCATCTTAGCAATCGACTTGAGGTAAGCATAGTGCGTAATCAACCATTAAGCTGAAGTACTTATTCTACCCGTTTTCCCTATTGGTCATAATTATTGTTCCCGTTTGTGTTTAGAATTAAGCGTCGTCAACCCAATTCGAGTTCCATCTGTACGAGTATTTAAATGGTGTTAATTACAATTACAGTTTAAGGAGGAGTTGATTCTGAAGGTAATTCGGCTTCAAAGACATTTTTTATTCGTCAACTGTTAGTTCTTGGAGGCCTTGTTTTAAGAATAATGTGATTAGAACAAGTTACGCTTCAGTTTCCTCGAATGGGATTACAAAACATAAACATTAAATCATTAGAATGGAAACGAAAGACAATTTCTCGTTCCCAAACTATATTTGCAAAGATTTGAACATGTTCAGGATTTGAGTGTTATTCTTACATAGAATGTAAATTAGCTTCAAAATGTATGTTCGGTTCTGCTCAGAGGTTGTTTGCACCTAGTCAAGCTACTACTTCTATTTCATGTTATTTATGGACTAAAAACACTTCTGCAAGAGTTTGCTGTCAAGTAGAACCACCTTCTGCGCGAATCGGCTCATGTTGCCAATTACACCAAATATATACTAACTTGAAAAGGTCTAAATAGTTTACGCGTTCAACGCATTGTAACGGTATATCATTTCAGGCACCATAAACGAGCCGCACTCAGTTGAAAGCACCAAATCAGCATGCGGAAGGACCAAATAGTTACGCGCGCAGTTACGAGCCTTGTTTATCAACTACAAACTGTTGGATAAACACTCCTAGCTTATTTTTTCAGAATATATCACTATTTAATTCTAATGCACTTTAGCATTCTAATTCGCACTGAATTACTTGTTGTAGAAATACCTTGACATAATGCTCAAAGATAAAGTTGAATAAAACTAATCCTACGAATCAAATTTAACAAAAGCCGTTGTAGACACAACCGCAGTATAATACTTTTTAATATTACTAACATATTATCCCACTAGACTCTGTTGGTCCCTACACGAATCAATAAATTATTAATATGATGTAAGTTACATCGTCTTAATTAATGCTTATAATTCATGAATAGAATCGTTATTGCCACTAAATAAATTATTTGGTTTTTGAATAGCAAACAATTCACAGTTAGCGAGATTATTAGATGAAGAAAATTCTGCATTTTGTAAAGTTTCAATGAATTATAAAAATGTTTAGCGAATTTGTCGTATCAATGGATTTTTATCAACCATTTCTTAATTAAAATCTTTAAACATAACTTACTATTAGTCATAAATGTACTGAGGAATATTCGTTGAGTTTTCTCTCCTTCGAGAATAAATTGTTGATATCATTTCTTCTAACATAATTTAAAATCCTTCTTCAACCTATTAATTCAAATTAAAATCAGTTTATATTTGTAATAGTCTTCTAATACTAGCAAATACAATATTGCCTATGGATTCTATATTATCAGAAAGTACTTTTTGTATATTTCTATTGAATGGAAGTTTTTCTGATTGTGTATACAAATATTTCGATGATATATTAAAATTACACCATTGTGGTTAATTTACGGTCATCTAATTAATACTACCTAACTAACATAGTATTGATAGAGTTAACATAAGTATATTGATTTAGTTAAGTTTATCTTATGTTTGTGTTTCTATTACTTTTGCTTATTACTTTATTATTTCTATCAGAAGTTGAATTAAGTCTTAAATTTCTGATTCGGCAGATTTTTAAATAAATTTAATTAAAATATGAAGTCTCTAATCTGTGTGATAATAATGTGCATCAAACGGAAATTCTAAATCGTTTCCAAAAGTTTCTGGAAGTTCTCCTTACACTGCACAACCTACATGTAAAGCTAATAATCTAAGCAATAAAATCAATACTTAGCGATCATTTTATTCATTTTTGCTTAATTTTACTAGTTCTGATATAATTAATTTATCTAAATCGAATCTTTAACATATTAGTACAGTAAAATCAATCATTTATTACAAGTCTTGTGTATCGTTAATTATCTAATGTTCTTTTTAAATTTTTTCGTCTTTGATAAATTCAAAAAGACTGTTAAATGCACTAGTATCACCCTTTAAAAGTTAAATAAGTATATTGCACTGAATGGTTTTAATATTCAATGTGGACCAGTAATTATAATCTTCGGTGGCATAACTATTTTCTAATTAAGTACTATGTGAGTCAGTTCCTACATACTAAGTATTAATTATTTTCATCCATTCTTTTTTGGTTTATTATGAAAGTAGTTTCATCATTTAAAATTTTTATGAATCTGGATTCAAAAATGGGTGTTCTAATAACTTTTAACTTGTCCATCTTTTGTCTGTGTTTCTTTAAAGACACATTTCAACGAAGTCCAAGAATATTGGATTTTCTTAAAATACTTTATATTTGTGATAGGGTACTTACAACGTATCTTACTGCAACATTCTTAATAACTAAATATAATCAGATGCTATAAAAGGAGGTTTTTATGTTGCTAATTCAAATAGCATAACCCCATAACTCCAAATATCAGATTGTACATTGTAACTTATTCCTTTTGCAATTTCTGGTGCCAAATATATAGGTGAGCCTTTTATTGAATTTAAAGCTGTTGATTGAGCTGATAATTGATGTGCGAATCCGAAATCACACAGTTTACAGGCACCATTATCGCATACTAAAACATTTTATGGTTTAATATCTCTATGTGCAATTCTATTCGTGTGTAGAAAATTAAGCACTTAGATAATTTAATATGCAATCTTTTATATTTCGTTGACTGGTAATGGGCCATCTTACAGAATATCAAATAGATCTGTTTCTGCTAATTCTGAAGAGATAAATATATTTCCATCTTCTTCAAATGACTCGAAAAATTATATGATGTTTTAGTGCTTAATTTATTACAAAAGTTGAATCTCTTTGCGTAATTACTCTATATCATTTTTTGATTTTCCATAAGTCGAAATAACTTTTAGTGCTACAAATTATCCACTGTATTTTAATCGACATTTAAAAACAGTACCATACGATCCTCTTCCTATTTGCTGCAGTTATTCATAACGATGCATGATTTTCATGGAGTGTAAAATTTATTGAATTAATATATAATGCATTACTAATAAATTTGCACTCCACATATTAGATGGAAAGTGAATAAGTAATTTAATCGTCTATAACCTAAACTTAATATAAACTTATTAAAAATATCGGATCTGGTACGTATGCCCAGTGTTGGTCAGCCTTAAATATTGAAACTAACATCTAAGTGTGTTTGAAATTTGTGGATTACTATTTAATGGATGAAAATTAGTAAGAATCTGCTCGTCGCGAAGCATAGTTACATGTAACATTACTAAATGATTGTATAATTCGATTTTTAGAAACATTTTTTCACTCAACTGATAGTGGCTAAATTATGTTGGTGATTGTAATGGAATTGGGTGAATGTTCTCTTGACTCTTTCTTGGCGGAGCATAGTAACTATTTTTCACCACAGTAATTGTTGTAATTCGTGCAGGATATCGTTTAAGCTTTGCGTTATCTTCATGCACGAGAAATTATTCACCGGGATTTGTCAACTAAGAATTTGCTAGTATTTTCGCAAAGCAATCAGTTACGTTTAAAGATCTGCGATTTTGGTGTGTCAACTGCACTTCCAAAGTCTCATTTAGCGAATACACAAATTGGAACTCCGCACACAATGTCCCCTGAGATATTCGACGCGTAAGGCTACGACGAGAGGGCTGATATTTGGGCCGCTGGGTGTGTGTGCTTCGAGCTTTTTACGCGGGTTGCTTTGTTCAAGGGCTTGAATTACTTAGCGTTGATAAAGGAGCTAGAGAAGTTCACGGAGCCCTAATTCCCTACATCAACTGAGAAGGTGTACTCTGTAATGTTCTGTGCGTTTGTTATGGAGTTAATCTGCCTCATGCTCAAAGTGGACCCCAAGCAGAGGCCCAGCGCGAAGCAAATCGAGCTCCTGATTAAGAAGAAGAAAGAAGCCGAAACAGCCGATTTCTGGGACTGGCACGAACTAAACCATTAAGAGGAGCCCGAAATAGACGTCGAAGAAGTCAAAGAGGTTTGGATTGACCACGACGGCGAAAACTTCACCGTTAACAGCGTTCCCCCGAGCCAACCGTTCCAAAAACCCCCTCAGAAAGAGAAACTGGAGATCAAAATCCCGGACGTAAAACAAAAAGAACCGGTGGAAACGCCCACAAAACAACAGAAGAAGGGGCTCTCAATATCCGAAATGAGGAAATAATACAAAGGAAAAACGAGCAAGAGCTTCGAAGTGGAAATATTCACCGGACTAAGCCCAGAGGTTGAGGAATAGATGAACTAACGCAAAAAGTGAAAGTACTAATATTTTTCTTTTGTTATACAAGACGTCGATTTTTGTAAAACTGGAATATGGATTGAAAATTTTATATTTATAATAGTTATACTCTATAACATTTACAATTAGAATAATTTCACTCAGGATCTTTTTCTTCACAAAATTTATTAATTTGTATTCTATCTCCTAATTTTTTGAACATTCCCTGTATTCCTTGTGCCTCATTACACTTGTGACAGTCGCTTTGTCTTGCAGCTATTATACCAATATTACGCCAATATGTTTCTCGTGGTAAGCATATACCTACCTTTTGCAAACTTTTCTAATTCCACTTGATCTACATTTTCATTACTAGAATACACATATGTTATATGTACTGGGGTGGGCAGAAGAGGGTTATCAGGTGTTTGAGCTAGCTATTTGCATATATACATGTATTATATTATGAACAAATTCACTTCTGAACACACATAACTTCATATATTATTTATAAAATCAGTTCTTATAAAAATACGGCTACTAACACATAGAATAATTTGGGAACATTAACTAATTCGTCGAGGTTATAAACTATTAGCAGATTTTTGCTGGGTAATACTTCATGTCTGATATTGGGCTGAATTGCTTATGATTTATCATTAAACTAGATTTTCATAATTACAAAGGACCACGATTTGTTACAATACAACAATGTGCGAAGAAGCTGAGGATGGCCCTGTATTTAATTATAATAGAAGGACCTTGTTATAGCTTCTACCTTTTTCAAATTCGGAGTGGAATTAGTATTCCAATATATTTTCTTTTTTACAAATAGAATTATTTGTTACGTTCGCTTAATTACGCTCTCTATCCTGTAACTCTGGATGGTGCCAACCAAAACAATTTCAAAAAGTTTCCCGTAAATAAATTTACATGATAAGTTACGAACTTGGAATAAGAAAAGATGAATGCCGATTATCAGCTAGCATATTGAGTTGAATTGATTTCATTTGGCCTGAATCGAACACTTTTCAAGACTTTATTGTTCAATATTTTGGAAACTTCGGACTTTTATTCCTTTGGACGTCACTTTTCAAAGTATCGGGAAACATTCGTTAAATTATTTGGAGATGTGACGGATTGTTGGTATCTACGAGTATGCTAGAAGATTTTACTCGATGATCCGTTTTTCTACTTAACCGATCCCAATATCAATCTCTTTATGAACTATAAAAACTGGATTCATTGATCACAGTGAAAACAACATCATGATGACTATTCTTTGTGGATATCATATTCAATCTTTTGAACGTGAAGTTGTTCAATACTTATCACTTGTTGAAAGAAGATCATAAATTCAACTTTACAAATTTATCTAAATTTAAAATATTCAAAAGTCTCCTTATACCTTCTTTGAAGATTATATTTTCATTTAATGCAGCGCACAAACACAACTTGATTAGAAAAGAATATTTTCTAATTATATATCTCAAGTCCAATTTGAAGTGAGAAGTTTACAACATTAAAAATTAATACGGTGTGAATAAATATCTAACATTTATAGTTACAGAAGGAAATCAATAGCCCGAGTTATGGGCGTTTTTTCTCTGATCAACCTCTTCTGCCCACCCCAATATATATATGTATATATTTTTTATATTTACATGTATATATACATGTGTTATAAGTTCCATCATAGTTTCAGCGAGGTCATCAAGTGCTTTCATTTCAGAAACAAGAAGTATATCTCGTATCAAGATTTCTTAAGTTTGATGAGCACGAACTCGGTTAGGCTCTAATTCCATATCCAACTCTGTACACAAGTAATCAATAATAAATAAATCTGTTATTACTTGTCTCGCTCTATCGATTGAGTTATCCATTTTTGAGTGCATTCTGATTTTCCCAAAGTAATGCTCGTCCACCAAAGAATCCAGCGAATATAGAGATATTCTCTTACCTGTCTTAATCAAATCAAGTACTTTGACACAGTGAACAATATCCTGTTCCTACCAAGCATTATCAAATGCTGTCTAAACAGTGGTTGTCCGTTTATAATAGTCAATAGTTTCTGTTTTCCCGTTAATAATTAACACTTTCACTTCAATCAAACATAAATCTAGTCAGATACTCCATATATGTTTTTCCATATATCACCATACATGCATTCATCTTCTTAAAGCAACTAAAATTTATCTTTTAATTATCCAGCTATATTAAGATGCACCTTAGTACAGTGCTTCTTCTTTAAGTATCTTATTGTATCACTTTCATCTGACATGTTATGACTAGTATGTGTGTTTTAATATGTCATATATTATGTCAAACATAATATCAGTTATATTATCATTTTCTATTGGAGAGTAGATTGCGAATATTATTGAAATTCTTTGAGACACATTCACAATAATTATTGAGATCGCTAATTTGGACGAGTAGCGATGTACTTTTTTCTTTTTGACTTAATCCTTCTATATTTTCATCCAAAGAAAACCCAATCAACTCAGCATTTGTTCTCAACCCAAATTCAGGCTCTGTCCTTTAAAATAACATAATATTCAACAGTTTACTTTTGACCTCATTAACATATTCATTAAATGTAGACTCAGATTTGTCATGGCCCCCTAGCCTTGATTCAAGCTATTTCATAGCTGCTGGAAATACGTAGTTCAATAAATTTGACGATTCGAACAACTCATAATCATTTTTATCTTTGAATATCTTACTTAGAAAATCGTATTTTCCTACTTTTAACGATCCTGTGCAAAGTGCGGGGATGATTAAGTTCTTTTGAATTTCGTAGCTACTGGTGAATTCACAAATTTTTCCCAATCACGGGGCTATTGAAGTCAATTATTTATGAAGTAGCTGTAAGTTTAGCAATACTATCAGATCCTAATTTAGTTTAGACTCCAAAGTTAGTTTGGTTCAAGTCTTCCATAAGAAGTATTGTACCTACCAAGTCCAGTTCGGTCATGTTTACGACAAAAGTATTCGCTTCACTACTGTAATTTTTGTTTAGCTATAGTTTGAAACTATTTATATCCAATAATTTAGAGTGATTTCATACAAATATACTCATGTTCATCTGTATTTAAATCGTTTGTGGCAATATACATACCCTTTAAAACGTATGGATTGATTACTAAGTGAAACGTAGGACAAAGTCCCAACTTAGCTAACAAGAAATACATTAGCGATTCCTTTAAATCCGGTTAAATATCTTCTATTTATAGCTTTTTAATGGATCTAGAATGGCTTTACGAGATATAATAATCTTAAGTGCCATTAGAATATTGACTATCGACATTTAACCTATTTGTTTACGATAAATATTATTACTTAATAAAATATCCTTAAATTTTGTTCTTATCTTTAAACACTTATACTATGATTCCTGGGTTTATACCTAATTTCTTTTTACTAGCTTTAATTAAGTATTCAGATTAATTTGATATTACTCTTATTGATGCAAAACTTTCGTCAGACAATAATAAATTTTCGAAATAAACATCGGACATACTTAATTATAATTAAGGTACACATACTTCAATAATCACAATGAATAGAAGCAGTCTTTTCGAATTTTAAAACATAAGTCCTAAGTGTTTCTAATATTTAAATAATTATTATATTTTAATGTTTGGAAAATCAATAATATTCCGTATAAAGCTTAACGCATTAGTTATTGTATCTTTGTTATAGATGTGTTTTTCCAATATTAGTTCACTTATTTCTTATATGCTCAGTAAATAAACAGATATTATTTTTATAGACAAACTTTACCAATTCTCGTCACATTGATTTTATACTTGTATGTGATTAGGTTGATCCCCTATATATTTGAGTCCAATCTTAACCGACGCAGCGTAACTGGTTATTAAAGGATTTAATTCATGATATGAGCTAGATAGTACGTTTTCTAAAAATTAAAGTGATTAACTTTTTAACTGTGTGAAAAAATCATAATCTGTTGATTTCATTTTGGATGACATTAAATAGGTGTGGGAATTATAAAATATTAATAATCGATATAAATATCTAACTCAATAATAATTTGAATATGTTACTGTGGTCGCCAAGCCAACTTTGATTTCAAAAAATACTAACTATTTCAAAACTATTTTTTGTATTAATTTTAACTATATATTAACTCAATGTTTAGTAGCGTCTCCTTTCTATTTTATTACTTCTTCTAACCTTTTGGGCATAGAGTCAATCAAATGATTGATGATATCTAACGAGATTTACTCCAACGCCCTCTTTACTTCTTCATTTAATAAGTCATATGTGGTACATTCTTCAGGGGAAATGTTTGACTTCAGTGGATTCCAGCAGTGAAAAAGTGGATTTAAGTCTGGACTCATTACTGGAAAGCGATAGAGCTCAATGTTGTTAGCAGTATAAAAGTTTTTCATATACTTACTAAAATGTGTCGGGGCGTTATCTTGTTGCAACTTCAAGTTATGCTATTAAGTGATGGAAGTGTAACTTGTCTGAGAACTTAAGAATTGACAATTGAATTCATGGTCGTACCACACGGCATAAACCATAATGGACCCTTATATCTATAGCTAATCGTACTATAGATCATGCACGAAAACAGTCCATATTTTACACTTCGAGAAAATACTTCGGATTCCACTCGTCCTAGGTGCTCTGAGCACTCTATCAGCTCGATTTGCATAGCATTTTGAGCAACACTCATCAGTGTACAAAAAAGTTCTCCAATATTCTATTGGTTGTTTCAGGTTCATTCGGGCAAAGTTCAATCTTTCCAATTTATGCTTTTCGGTAAGTTTTGGCTTTATCTTAGCAACATAGAAGCTTAAACTGAATTTGGCCAGGAGACGAGATACCGTTGTTAGAGACATGGAAATTCCACGAAGGGCTTAGTATTTTTCAGCTATGATTCATCGAGTTTCGAATCTATGGCTCTGGCGATATTTAACAACGCGAAAATCTCAGCTTAGTCAAATTTTCTGACACTATTATCGGCATGAGAAGCTTCTAGCTTGCCTGTAACTTCAAAGTGCTTAAAAATGGAATAAACAGTTTGGAGACTACATTGAAGGCAACAAGCAATGTATTTCTTGGTTGCAACAGTTTGTGATTCTGTTTCTCACATTCTCATCATTATGCGACGCTCTTGTATTGTGATCCGTCGGCTTCGTGTGTGCTTCGTCATTTGAAGGATGAAGTGAAAAAGAAATGAACCGCAGAATTAATTGAATATGTTATAATTAGCATAAATACAGTGATTTAATTTTCAAGCGCAATTATTACATAAACATTTGTTAAAATCAAAGTTGGCTCGGACACCACAGTATATACAGTAGATTGCAAATTCTGGAGTTTTTAATTTAAGCTAGTTTCACCTATTAGAGTTTCAGGTTTAGGTAGTTCCATATATTAGAGATTTTTAATTTAAGAGGTTTTAATTTAAGAGGGTCGTTTATAATTCGAGAAGTTTCATAATTAATAGTTTCAGGATTAAGAGGTTTTTAATTATAAAGGGTGTGCATTCTCAATAACTAGCATAAGTTATCTAGATTTTTTCACTTCATAATGTTGTTTAAGATTTTTAAACAAATTTAAATAAACAAGTAATTTTTCAATATTTTATATGATTTATAATGAATATATGCTAAACGATTGAATTCAATGCCAATATTTTGTTTTATAATCATTTATGATATAATTATTAACATTGTATTCAAATCACTTGATTACCTTAAACAATACACATCTTGTTCAACAAAATTAGTATTATATAGTAAATACAAATAAATCTCAAGCGATTAATGTCGGGCTTACTGAAAATACGAAATATGAAAGTGTATCATGCTATTACTCGAATGTCTTCAATAATTAAATTTACGATATACTGAGGGATATCATTACTATATATCCAAATATTGTTATAGTTCATTGTCTAGATCACTATAAGTCTTTATGTAATACAATATTAATAATTATATCATAAATGATTATAAAACAAAATATTGGCATTGAATTCAATCGTTTAGCATATATTCATTATAAATCATATAAAATATTGAAAAATTACTTGTTTATTTAAATTTGTTTAAAAATCTTAAACAGCATTATGAAGTGAAAAAATCTAGATAACTTATGCTAGTTATTGAGAATGCACACCCTTTATAATTAAAAACCTCTTAATCCTGAAACTATTAATTATGAAACTTCTCGAATTATAAACGACCCTCTTAAATTAAAACCTCTTAAATTAAAAATCTCTAATATATGGAACTACCTAAACCTGAAACTCTAATAGGTGAAACTAGCTTAAATTAAAAACTCCAGAATTTGCAATCTACTGTAGTTTGATAACAGTACTTCTACAGTAGAAGTTTTTCATATAATAATATGAAATATATTCATAAATACATTATATTTAGCGTTATATATTAGTTTAGTGTAGTATATAGTATTAACGATAATTTTTATAATGATAATAGCATAAATTATTTTAATTATTTTTTTGATAAATGCATAAAGCTAAATTATTGATATATTTTAGTACTATATACTAATATATTGTATTTTTCAGATTTATTTATTTTGAATACATTACATTTAAAGTGGAAATATAAGAATATTCATACATATTGTCATTAAATAATCAATTTTTCAATTTATTAATTGAAATCTCATCAATATCTTAAAATATCTAAATAAATTGCTCATTTTGCGTACGAAAGCAAGTTTGTACATGATTCGTACTCCGCGTACAGAAGAAAAATCACGTACAAATCGCGTAAAAAACTACCCCTAATATATTCTAATAATTCTTGTGGTTAGTGATTTTCCAGTTTATTAAAATGGTTTTCATCTTTGTTTACAATCTTAGTAATCCCGCTTCCTCATTTATGTAATAGCTTTAATGTATTTAGTTCTATGTGTAATTTATCATCTTTTTAATATCAAGTAACTATTTTATATCATATGATAGTATAGTAAACATATATCCTACTCACTTAGCTTTCATTTATACTAGTTCGGTCTTCTGTACAAGAACTGTAAGTTCACGCGAATGATTACACCTATGTACGTTAGGCCCACCTCCGCAGCCAAGGCAACCAACGACTCAAATACAAGCATCTATGGGCGTAATGCGACTGCTTCGTGTTGCCGATCTATACGGGAATCCACCTGGATCGTACCATCTGCGTTTCTAAGGAAGCAATGGAGCGGTTGCCGTTTTCCATATTATATATCCATATATTCCATATTATATATAGTATAATTATCTCTTTGTTGGTTAAAACCTCCATTATGTATGTCATAAGATAACATATTATTGATTATCAACAAGCTGATAGTAACATATTGCAACAATCAACTAACAATATCTAATTGTATACATACAACTCGAGGTTGATAAGAATTATATGAATCAATAAATCATATAATGCGCACTATTATATTAGTAGAGGAAATGAAGAAATATTATGAATTTGGCAGAAATATTTTATAGCTTCTAAAACATTAAAACTAGATGAGAGACATTAATAACGTTTTATATTTATTTTAATCATTAATATACTGTGTTGTGAAACTCTAATTTTAAGATATACAAATATAATTTGACATTTTACTTAGTGTAATTCTCTAATATTTTGTGAATCGTTATATATCAGGTGTATTGTATATTTGAATATATTAAAACTCAGTATATTAATTTAATAATATGCAATATACTACCTACCAGTAGGAAAATAAGTAAAGTCAAAGCGAAAAGAAGAAGGCCAAGAAGCTACAGAATTAGGTGGATATTTCCATCGACGACTGGGTATGAGGCCGCTTCTCCAACATGATGTTGCCCGTGAAGACATGCGCTTGATGTAGACCATGCAAGTATAAATGAAAGTTAAGGAAAATATTTTGCCATCGAATGATGGTTGCTGAGTGAGGACTAAATATATTTTATAAGAATCCATTATAAAAATCCATTTCAAAATTTAGAAATATAATACTTTTGAAATTGAAGAAATATTAAATTTTAAAAGAATAGCATTAGTATTTTACTAAATTAATTGTTACTAATAGATAAATAATATACTATTTCTGTTTATTAAAATACATTTTTGTCAAATTTTCGATATTTTGAAATATGATGAATTAGAACCGTAAAATATGTAATAAGGTTATCGAATATATTCCTCGAGTAACATTAGCCATGCTTTTATACGTACAGCTTTCATTTGACATAACAATTAGTTTAATATATTATTTAGTCGAATATGGAGTTATATCAATTTTAACTGATATATGTTGTTGCTGATTATATGTAGCATTAAATATAAAAAATATATAATTCACTTCAAAATACTATCATGTTATATAATAGTCTTGCTTTTATTAATCGATATGAGCCATTTATGTTTTCTCGTCTTATAAATCTCGCGAAGATTCATTATAATGATTCATTATAATTATGAAGAGTCTGTCGTCGTATCAATAGTTCTTACAAAGATTATTCGTGTATTTCAGCTGCTTATTACTCTTTCTCACTTTATAAGAATAGAAAAATATTAAATATATTATGAAATAGTTGTCACTAGAAATCATTATTCATATATAATTAACATGAAATACCAAATAAGTAAGAAAAGACTATATTAAAATATATTGTATTCATCCACTTAGCGTTCCATCATCGATCACACTAAACAAAGCTGGTATTCTGCAGTGCCTCTTCAGCTCTAACCGAGCTTTATCGTAAACATAATTGTATTATCATATGTATATTAGTAAGATAGTGTATACTAGAATGATTACAAATCTCATTTTAAATATGATTTGTGTAAATACAATAAATTGTATTGACGTGATAACGAGAATGTTTACATATCCTGTTATTAAAATTCACTTCACAAATGGGAGTGTCGTAATGTTAAGCTTTAGAAATTGCTAGTGAAGAAAATTCAATACAGATAATTAATCTTAAAGTAACTAATTTATCCTTATCAGACGAATATAGTGAACAGTTAACACGATTGGAAACATATTTAAATAAGTACAATAGAAACACATTTAGTTCAGTTTAAGAAACAACTGGATTAAACCAACAATCTTTAGAATTTGATTAATGAAATTGTTATAACTTATAATTGTCGCTCTTACATTATTCATAAACCTCATTATTTACATCAAGAATCTTAATAACTTGAGCATGTTACATAACTCACTCAACAGTCCAATAATACATCTAAACACAATAAATATATTTCATATTACCTTATCATCACTACTAAGGCTCAATTTAACCATTCCATCTTCATCTCATAAATCTTGGCAATAAATCATGGCATGGAATCCACAAATCCAAACTAGTTACCACAATAACGTTACATCAAACTAATCTCATCATACCTCATCTTCTAGGATTGTCACTTTGAATAGCTTCCAGACAACCTAAGTTAGTTCGGCACTTGAACTAACCTTATTGACCTCGGAAGTTATCTTTGTAACTATCTTTAGGATAGCTGGTATGAATGTTGGGACTAGCGTATTAGCGGCAAAGCGTAGTGCTTCTAAGTTTAGAGCGGGGAACAATGTCATAACTCTTTAATCAGTTTCTTCCTGTTCAGGCTCATTTACTTTTGAAAGTGAAACCTCTGCAATATTTACATAAATATATATCATATTTACATCATATGATTAATTTACATTTTTCAATGATTATATGATCATTTATATTGCTGAATTTATAATTCAAAAAATAATTATCCACTTCAAACAAACTGATATCTAAACAACTTGAAAATTCCAATTCGTTTACCTGCAATTCTCCGGCGGAAACTGTTAAAATCGCTGACAAAACCCCAATTTTCAACCGGTACGCGTTCGAGGTTGCGAAAAAGCTCCCAACGAACACCACACCGAAGCGGAAGCTATTCTCTCAGCCAGCCTCCGCTTCCCCTCTCCCGAACACGAACATTCTCGTGTTTTCCGCATTCAAGCGCTCAATTTTCATCAAGGAGTCCTTCACCGTTTCTCAGCCCGAAAAGTAACAACTACAAACAAATTTGAAGCGCATTTTCAACAATCAACAGGTGCGTCCAATATCCTCCCGCATAACTTAGATAACAACCTCCCGTTTACTTTAGGCTGCTCAAACGGTTCAGAGCATCAAAAACGAGAAAGAAGCCGAAATAAACGCGAAAGTTGAGAACTGGGCCTTGCAAGTGAACTACAACCGCATTTCTCAGGCCCTCTCAAGCGCTTTAATAACTCAAACGGATCAAATATTCTGTTCCCGCTTGATTAAAGAAATAGTTAATAGCATTTAAGAGACAACTCAGATTATTTATATTTACAAAGACAGAGTGCGCTTTAACCCGGAAATAGCTGACTTTAGAATGTTCTCCTTCAAAATAAACATGAAATATTTATGTTTAGGACAGCTGTGCCAGATAATACAGCTGTTCCACGAAGCCATGGTATAGGGGACGCACACAGTGATCATATGCGACTAAGTCACCAGTTTGAATTTAGTAGTTGGCGCGATTTACTACTACATCGCGACAGTGACCAACCAAATCTTCAACGAGAACAAAATACTATACGTGCTCAAGCTCAGACTCAACTTCGTGCCGAATAAGTCCCAAATGGCGTACCTGGAGCAAATAAAACGTGTTGACTACTCGCTCACAGACGTCGGCACTATAGAATTCCAAATCAAACAGAAGCCCCTCAAATTCTCAAAAGTATCCATAATCGCCAATAAATACGACACGTACAAGCTGACGGTACATACCTGCACCGGCTTCTTCACCTTCCACGGATTCAAACAGGACTATACGATTCTGAGAGACAACTTGATACGAGAGATGTACATGAAAGAATTCAACTCCTTTTTGCACCAAACAGTACACTAATCAGATATTAACTAAGTCAAAATCCTCAAGACTTAAGTGAACCCACACAACTTGAATGGAGAATATTCTTACGCCGAAGTTAAAGAAGACATTACAGTCATAGAATACAAAATAACGCCTGGATAGGAGAAACAATGCCATATTAATATTGACGGTGAAGTATATTTTGAACTTACCTGCGGTTTGAAGAAAATAGATTGCGGATAGTTATGTTTGGGTTATTCAGAGTTAACAGAAATTAAAATCGAACTGGAGAGCGACTCGACAATTGTATTAAAATGACATACAGCAGAAATGAAAACAATTTAGCAAATTTAATATCGAACGTATATTGTTAAGTCATATTACTTCAAAAATTGTGTCAGTTATTGGTGTGATAGTCAGCTCGAAATATTATATGAGTTACATCTGTCATTAATAACAAGAACGATAAATTTATTAGTTATTAAGTACTTTGTGTTAGATCGACTACTGATAATTATTTGCCTACTACTATACTCCTGTTACGATATCTTATTGTATGAATAATACTAAGACAAATTGCGTAAATTATGATTACAACTCTGCGAATCATATATTAAGTGCCACAGTATGAAAAGCTGAAATAGTGAAGGTTTAGGAATTCGGTTTAAAATGATTTGTGTCTTTCAACATTCATAATATGACAATGGAACCATATTTTGAAAAATACGCTTAGAGAATAATTCTCAGCTGTGTATTATGCGGGTGACACTTATAATTATATATTTTAATTTTAATCATTAATATACAAATATTGTGAAATTTCTATTTAAAAATATACAAATATAATTTACATTTTATTTGGTGTTGTTCAGATAATCATAGGCAAAGTTAAAATTTAGGTGTATTTGAAAATTTTATAATTTCTATTTAAACCTAGTATATTAATAATAATAATAATAATATAACGCAAAACTTTGCTTATCAACCATGAAATTCAATTAATAGAATTTAAAATACGTTTAATTTTCACATCGACAACTTGTAAATATACAGTTGTTGTATAATTATGAACAAACGCAGAAATACCGTGGTATAAAAATATAGAACGTTTTCAAACATTAAATTATGTGGTGTGACGCTTTAATGACCATTATACCAATTCCATTTGTGGATTTATAAGAATAATAAGCATTTATATATAAATGTGTATTAGATAACTGGATCGTGTATCAAAATACTGATAGATTAAAAGTATAAGCAAACATTGAAGAAGCAAATCGAAGAGAAAAATTGAATCACTAGATCGATTATTAAAGTAGAGGAAAATATTCTGTCATCTAACGATGGTATTTTATAGCGTGTGTGTAGAGGCACATGTTATGAGCTAAGATAGCTCTCCGTTACGCGTGTGGAAATGGGGATTTCGGATGCGGAGTGAGGACTAAATGTGTATTAGTCGTGATTTAACAGGAAAATAGTATTATAAACAACTGAGCACTGCACTTTGGAATCTATTGCAATACAGTTCTTGGTTGCAACTCTGTATATATTACACATCAAGAAACAAAGTTGCAATTTATTACTAAAATAGTACTTTTTGTATAATGGTTTATCTCATTCAAAATATCTTAGCGCATTGACTGTTGTGTGCGGCCCATACAAGTCTATAGATAAATTCCTAAATAGCTATTATATATTTGTGTACTTCAAATTCAATTACAAAAGTAAATACTGCAATGTGTAACTATTAAGGTTTTATTTCATCGTTTGTGGTTAATAGACATGTTGCGAAACACATATCATAAGAATTATGTAATGTGACATTTTCCTAGCGTTATTTTGATAAATAATAGTAGCACTAGTTTATAAGAGAAATTCAATAGTTTTCAATTTATGATGTGATAACAATTACAACAAGGTTATTCGTCAGCAAAAGCACTGTATATCATTATATTACTTTAGAACTTATTTAGTAATTCAATAATGAATAGTCCAACTTTCTAATGTAAAGAGAGTAGAGAAGCAGCCGAATAATATAACGGATTAATTCAGCTAAAGAATACGTTAAATGCACATATTCTGTTTATTTAAAATATATTCTAGAATAATAAATGTAGGAATAATCTAGTTTCAAACTCATATCACTTTATCTAATTAGATTCACATCATACTAGATGGATCAACGTACATTAAGAACGTGGAAACGTACAGATCTAGCATTTATAAACTACTATGACAGTTCATAATAATCGTAACATAATGTTTTTGTTTTCTTCTATAATGGTAATGCAGAGAATATTATTAACCAGCTAATCAACATCTTGTAACAACAATATATTATTGGACAATAAACAATATGAGTTTTGCCAACGAAATAAATTTGTTAGTAATTCTTTAATTAAAAACAATATTTCTCTTACACTTTAACAGTCTGATAAACAGTACAATATATTTTTAAATACATAATCCGTGAATTAATTAGATGTATAAACGGCAATAAGTAATAATTATTATTTCGCGGTGTTTGGATTAGTATAAAATGTTTAATAGATATAAGATTCTTTAATCAATGTGACATTATTATTTCAAAGTGTAAGCAGTGCATTGATATGTATGAATTGTGATATTGTCATAATAAATTCCAAATTAATATTTATTGCTTCAGGTTCTATTTTATCCGGAGTAATACTTTAAGCACGAGCATTAGTATTTTTGTTGTAGACATCTGTGTAATCGCGCTTTGAAAGTTAACATTCATCGAGTATCGTAAGTAATATCTCTAAACTCGAACTAAACTATTCGCTATCAAACACTAATATCTTACTATTTGATTAAACAGGTTTAGCATCATATATAAGTTCATTTACTTTTGTATATGTAAAATTGAATGTCTTAAATGTTTCAGTTTGTTCTAGTTATAATATAGTGTCAGAAAATGTGCTATACATAGACAAAACATAACCCATTAGTGAAAACTGCGATTATATTTGCGACTAAGGTTATTACGCCTACGGTATTTGTATGCAGAATGTACTATTTGCTCAGTTGCATGTCAATTTCACGTATTTATGTTTAGACCCCTTTGAATTTAACGGTGAATATTGCAGTTGCAAGTATGGATACTTACTTAACTAATCATCTTGTGTTGACATAGTAAAAAGACTTGATTATGTGCAATATAATTTGGAGGAGATGTTGCTTTCCAATATTTCAAAAGTTGATACCAGAGTGAATACAATCACGGCACAGCTAGATGCAAATATCGCAAATAATGTTTCGTACGTACTTTAGCAGCTAATGAATAATTCAACCGCACTTGAATGTAATATTATAAACAACTAGACGTTAGCGGCATAAAATCTAATTTCAAACTTTTCCGTTTTGGACAAAAGAGTTCTAAACAATATCACTCTTGTTAATAACCAAATCAGTAACTAAGCGTCACAAATTTCATCTTTGCAAACCTCTTTAAGCTAAACTTAAATTGATTAAAACTCCATTGGAATTAAACTGACCAATATACAAACAGTATTATAAACAATGAAATACGTGTACATAGATAGTAATAGAAACGCCTGCGATTAATATGGATGTTATAAAGTTTGAAGATCTATCATAAGCTATTTGCGCATATCATAATTAATGAAAGCTGATTATCTTTATAATATTACATTATTTATCTTTATTCATCATAATATAATCTGTTTACAAAATATTGAAACTGTATGTGATTTAAAAAGCAAGAAATAGTTTTAATATGTTAATAATTACAACTATATATTTTTTACGACGCAGGCGGATTCCCATATAGATCGGCTTGCATGAAGCAGCCGCTTACGCCCCTGGATGCTTGTACCCGAGTCGTTGGTTGCCTTGGCTGCGGAGGTGCGCCTAACGCACACAGGTGTATCTAAAACTAATGATTATTCGCGTGAACTTACAGTTCCTGTACAGAAGACCGAACCAGTATAAACGAAAGTTAAGTGAGTGGGGTATATATTTTTAATAGATCAGTGACTACTTATAGTTAAATATTTTGAAACAATATAAAACAATTATTATATTAAAAGATTATCTGCAGTATGTATGTTATGTGTTCTATATATTCCACTTGATAAGTTATGATTTATCAGTAAAATCTAAACTTTGTAGTTTTCTTTACATTAACAATATCAACAAAAAGAGTGATATATCATTCAATGAGACAAAAAGATTACGAAAAGTGTATAGCAGACAATATAAATACTTTTCGTATTTTGTTTCATATTTAACTATAATGTAAAACCTTCAGTTACGAAGCCTCGTAAGGACTCATTCAAATCCTTACTGATTATGTTCCTCAATTCACATATTATTTTATTTCTAAACTTTATGCTTCAACATCTAATATATTTTGTCAAAGTATCCGCTAATTTTATTTGTGCTCAAAATTAAGTCGTAATATATTAGATTTTGATTTAATATTATAAATTAAACACGATGATTAAATACGATGGCTCCGTTAGCTGTTGGTTTGCATTTTCTTGTGTTAACATGCATTCCATATTTAGTTCGGTAAATATTATTTACCGAAGAGTTTATCAAGAAATTCGAGGGCCATTTTTTGTGTGTCAAGTGGTTTAAGTTCGACAATCGTGTCATCTGCGAAATTGACACATGCAAATTGTTATTTAAGCTCCAGAATCACGGGATTCATACAATATGAAAAAATTAAAGTCGAGCAGATCGATTCTTGCGAGATACTATGAGAATGTGTTTCCATGCTGTTTTACGCTTATATCATGCCTATAATGAGCAATTAAATTTGTCGTGGGACTCTTTGTAGTTCCATATCGTTGATGATGGCATCCGTTGTGAGGTTATTATACACTGAGGCCAGGTTGACGGAGAGGAATATTTTGCAACTGAGCATCGTGTTATGACATGCATGGTGTGGACTTCATCACAAAAGTTGTGGGCGAGCATATCTTTCCTTTTAAGCATTATCTTCTGAAGGGCATTACACTAATCATCGGCACTATAGAATTCCAAATCAAACAGAAGCCCCTTAAATTCTCAAAAGTATCCATAATCGCCAATAAATACGACACGTACAAGCTGACGGTACATACCTGCACCGGCTTCTTCACCTTCCACGGATTCAAACAGGACTATACGATTCTGAGAGACAACTTGATACGAGAGATGTACATGAAAGAATTCAACTCCTTTTTGCACCAAACAGTACACTAATCAGATATTAACTAAGTCAAAATCCTCAAGACTTAAGTGAACCCACACAACTTGAATGGAGAATATTCTTACGCCGAAGTTAAAGAAGACATTACAGTCATAGAATACAAAATAACGCCTGGATAGGAGAAACAATGCCATATTAATATTGACGGTGAAGTATATTTTGAACTTACCTGCGGTTTGAAGAAAATAGATTGCGGATAGTTATGTTTGGGTTATTCAGAGTTAACAGAAATTAAAATCGAACTGGAGAGCGACTCGACAATTGTATTAAAATGACATACAGCAGAAATGAAAACAATTTAGCAAATTTAATATCGAACGTATATTGTTAAGTCATATTACTTCAAAAATTGTGTCAGTTATTGGTGTGATAGTCAGCTCGAAATATTATATGAGTTACATCTGTCATTAATAACAAGAACGATAAATTTATTGGTTATTAAGTACTTTGTGTTAGATCGACTACTGATAATTATTTGCCTACTACTATACTCCTGTTACGATATCTTATTGTATGAATAATACTAAGACAAATTGCGTAAATTATGATTACAACTCTGCGAATCATATATTAAGTGCCACAGTATGAAAAGCTGAAATAGTGAAGGTTTAGGAATTCGGTTTAAAATGATTTGTGTCTTTCAACATTCATAATATGACAATGGAACCATATTTTGAAAAATACGCTTAGAGAATAATTCTCAGCTGTGTATTATGCGGGTGACACTTATAATTATATATTTTAATTTTAATCATTAATATACAAATATTGTGAAATTTCTATTTAAAAATATACAAATATAATTTACATTTTATTTGGTGTTGTTCAGATAATCATAGGCAAAGTTAAAATTTAGGTGTATTTGAAAATTTTATAATTTCTATTTAAACCTAGTATATTAATAATAATAATATAACGCAAAACTTTGCTTATCAACCATGAAATTCAATTAATAGAATTTAAAATACGTTTAATTTTCACATCGACAACTTGTAAATATACAGTTGTTGTATAATTATGAACAAACGCAGAAATACCGTGGTATAAAAATATAGAACGTTTTCAAACATTAAATTATGTGGTGTGACGCTTTAATGACCATTATACCAATTCCATTTGTGGATTTATAAGAATAATAAGCATTTATATATAAATGTGTATTAGATAACTGGATCGTGTATCAAAATACTGATAGATTAAAAGTATAAGCAAACATTGAAGAAGCAAATTGAAGAGAAAAATTGAATCACTAGATCGATTATTAAGTAGAGGAAAATATTCTGTCATCTAACGATGGTATTTTATAGCGTGTGTGTAGAGGCACGTGTTATGAGCTAAGATAGCTCTCCGTTACGCGTGTGGAAATGGGGATTTCGGATGCGGAGTGAGGACTAAATGTGTATTAGTCGTGATTTAACAGGAAAATAGTATTATAAACAACTGAGCACTGCACTTTGGAATCTATTGCAATACAGTTCTTGGTTGCAACTCTGTATATATTACACATCAAGAAACAAAGTTGCAATTTATTACTAAAATAGTACTTTTTGTATAATGGTTTATCTCATTCAAAATATCTTAGCGCATTGACTGTTGTGTGCGGCCCATACAAGTCTATAGATAAATTCCTAAATAGCTATTATATATTTGTGTACTTCAAATTCAATTACAAAAGTAAATACTGCAATGTGTAACTATTAAGGTTTTATTTCATCGTTTGTGGTTAATAGACATGTTGCGAAACACATATCATAAGAATTATGTAATGTGACATTTTCCTAGCGTTATTTTGATAAATAATAGTAGCACTAGTTTATAAGAGAAATACAATAGTTTTCAATTTATGATGTGATAACAATTACAACAAGGTTATTCGTCAGCAAAAGCACTGTATATCATTATATTACTTTAGAACTTATTTAGTAATTCAATAATGAATAGTCCAACTTTCTAATGTAAAGAGAGTAGAGAAGCAGCCGAATAATATAACGGATTAATTCAGCTAAAGAATACGTTAAATGCACATATTCTGTTTATTTAAAATATATTCTAGAATAATAAATGTAGGAATAATCTAGTTTCAAACTCATATCACTTTATCTAATTAGATTCACATCATACTAGATGGATCAACGTACATTAAGAACGTGGAAACGTACAGATCTAGCATTTATAAACTACTATGACAGTTCATAATAATCGTAACATAATGTTTTTGTTTTCTTCTATAATGGTAATGCAGAGAATATTATTAACCAGCTAATCAACATCTTGTAACAACAATATATTATTGGACAATAAACAATATGAGTTTTGCCAACGAAATAAATTTGTTAGTAATTCTTTAATTAAAAACAATATTTCTCTTACACTTTAACAGTCTGATAAACAGTACAATATATTTTTAAATACATAATCCGTGAATTAATTAGATGTATAAACAGCAATAAGTAATAATTATTATTTCGCGGTGTTTGGATTTGATTCAAAGATTTAATAGATATAAGATTCTTTAATCAATGTGACATTATTATTTCAAAGTGTAAGCAGTGCATTGATATGTATGAATTGTGATATTGTCATAATAAATTCCAAATTAATATTTATTGCTTCAGGTTCTATTTTATCCGGAGTAATACTTTAAGCACGAGCATTAGTATTTTTGTTGTAGACATCTGTGTAATCGCGCTTTGAAAGTTAACATTCATCGAGTATCGTAAGTAATATCTCTAAACTCGAACTAAACTATTCGCTATCAAACACTAATATCTTACTATTTGATTAAACAGGTTTAGCATCATATATAAGTTCATTTACATTTGTATATGTAAAATTGAATGTCTTAAATGTTTCAGTTTGTTCTAGTTATAATATAGTGTCAGAAAATGTGCTATACATAGACAAAACATAACCCGTTAGTGAAAACTGCGATTATATTTGCGACTAAGGTTATTACGCCTACGGTATTTGTATGCAGAATGTACTATTTGCTCAGTTGCATGTCAATTTCACGTATTTATGTTTAGACCCCTTTGAATTTAACGGTGAATATTGCAGTTGCAAGTATGGATACTTAATTAACTAATCATCTTGTGTTGACATAGTAAAAAGACTTGATTATGTGCAATATAATTTGGAGGAGATGTTGCTTTCCAATATTTCAAAAGTTGATACCAGAGTGAATACAATCACGGCACAGCTAGATGCAAATATCGCAAATAATGTTTCGTACGTACTTTAGCAGCTAATGAATAATTCAACCGCACTTGAATGTAATATTATAAACAACTAGACGTTAGCGGCATAAAATCTAATTTCAAACTTTTCCGTTTTGGACAAAAGAGTTCTAAACAATATCACTCTTGTTAATAACCAAATCAGTAACTAAGCGTCACAAATTTCATCTTTGCAAACCTCTTTAAGCTAAGTTTAAAGCCATTACCTCTTTTAACAACAACAATAAGTTAAATAAATGGTACTGTAAATAATATAATTGCAGGAAATTCAGTATATATTTAACGTTAAAGTGTGGCTTATAATTGTAATTGTTATGATGAAGAGTGCGATTGCTTTATATCAATGTTTTCATGGTTTTGTGATACTTGTACTATATGTAGTACCTGTTACTATACAAAATACTATCTTTGCAATGCAAACGGATGTGGTAATGGATGGTAATGATGATATATTAAAATAATGAATAAGATATTCTATTATTTGAGTGAAATTATTGAATATAGATATTTCAGAATGTGAAAGTAAAGATATGATATAGTATTATATGACAGGTCACATTAGAACAGTATAACTTTTATCAATTGAAATGAAAGTGTCATAACTGAATTGATTCTGTATCCACTTTACTTTACTTTACCAATCCAATTTAGTGTACTGTCCAAGTTTCGAAGTTGAGTTTAACATTAAATTCTTACTATAAATTGATTTATATCTAGAGAATTATCAATAAATTACTATAATAAGTACAGTATAGTATAATAAGTGCTATGTAAGAATTTATATAAATCGAAATTATATAATAGATACTGAGTTTAATTTCTAAAAGTGATATGAACGACAAAATTTTATAATGTTAGTTAATTGAACAACGGTTTATTTATAATCATGGTCAAAAAATTTGCGAGTTCAAGGTCTTAAAATGTACATTTATGTATTAAAATCAATATAATGTAATGTCACTGCCGAGCCACATTTTATTAAATTATCTCCATTTAAACACTATAAATATTTGAACATAATCACCATTATATTGTTCAAATATGCTAGATTAAGTATTAAATATAACAGATTATATCGCAAATACATTTCCTGAATCTTTAGTCCTAAGTGAATGTTAAATCAATGTAAATAATTATAATTCTTTCATTAATTGTGGAGTGGAAATCGTCAATAGCATAACATTATTTCGTTTCAATGAAATTAATAACATAAATAAAATAAACCTCTCAAAGTAAATTCTCACTGACCACAAATTTACATAAACCGTTGTTCAATTAATAATGAACATCAATTAAATAATGAACAAATAAATTTTGGTAACAATCATATAGAGGCGAAAATGAATCTTGGCCACCACCTACCTTGAAGTGACAGGCCTCGAGGGTGTGGGAAGAACGCGAAGCCTAAGGCAACGCTGGATCGGACGGGCTCGGAGTAACCGTCGACAATTGAAGACATGGAACATGAGCGAGTGAGAAAATGAAGAAAATGATATTTTACTGAAAATATTCTTTTTACCAAGTCGAAAATATATTCAAGTTCTAAAATCTCTGAGTGAAAAAATTTGTTTCACCTCAATCTTCATAATATAGGTGCGTGCGCATGTCATCCAGGCGTAACTGGTGTTGATATATTAGGCCTCTTAGAGCTAGATTTAATTATATTGATAAATTAGATATGTTAGTTATATATTTGAGATGATGTATAAGATAATTATGTTAAATATATCATAATATAACAAGTTAATTTGGTTAACATGTCTTCAATTATTATAAAATATTTTTCATTCAAAATTTCATTAATATGTAGTGCAACCTTAAGTGTCACAATATCTATGACCGCCACCATCACGACTTATATATACACGTGAAGTACCTTTTATATTGTTAATAGTTGAATTTATGTAATTTATGAAATTATTCATATTATTTTATATTTATTAAACTTAGCTTAAAGAGGTTTGCAAAGATGAAATTTGTGACGCTTAGTTACTGATTTGGTTATTAACAAGAGTGATATTGTTTAGAACTCTTTTGTCCAAAACGGAAAAGTTTGAAATTAGATTTTATGCCGCTAACGTCTAGTTGTTTATAATATTACATTCAAGTGCGGTTGAATTATTCATTAGCTGCTAAAGTACGTACGAAACATTATTTGCGATATTTGCATCTAGCTGTGCCGTGATTGTATTCACTCTGGTATCAACTTTTGAAATATTGGAAAGCAACATCTCCTCCAAATTATATTGCACATAATCAAGTCTTTTTACTATGTCAACACAAGATGATTAGTTAAGTAAGTATCCATACTTGCAACTGCAATATTCACCGTTAAATTCAAAGGGGTCTAAACATAAATACGTGAAATTGACATGCAACTGAGCAAATAGTACATTCTGCATACAAATACCGTAGGCGTAATAACCTTAGTCGCAAATATAATCGCAGTTTTCACTAATGGATTATGTTTTGTCTATGTATAGCACATTTTCTGACACTATATTATAACTAGAACAAACTGAAACATTTAAGACATTCAATTTTACATATACAAAAGTAAATGAACTTATATATGATGCTAAACCTGTTTAATCAAATAGTAAGATATTAGTGTTTGATAGCGAATAGTTTAGTTCGAGTTTAGAGATATTACTTACGATACTCGATGAATGTTAACTTTCAAAGCGCGATTACACAGATGTCTACAACAAAAATACTAATGCTCGTGCTTAAAGTATTACTCCGGATAAAATAGAACCTGAAGCAATAAATATTAATTTGGAATTTATTATGACAATATCACAATTCATACATATCAATGCACTGCTTACACTTTGAAATAATAATGTCACATTGATTAAAGAATCTTATATCTATTAAACATTTTATACTAATCCAAACACCGCGAAATAATAATTATTACTTATTGCCGTTTATACATCTAATTAATTCACGGATTATGTATTTAAAAATATATTGTACTGTTTATCAGACTGTTAAAGTGTAAGAGAAATATTGTTTTTAATTAAAGAATTACTAACAAATTTATTTCGTTGGCAAAACTCATATTGTTTATTGTCCAATAATATATTGTTGTTACAAGATGTTGATTAGCTGGTTAATAATATTCTCTGCATTACCATTATAGAAGAAAACAAAAACATTATGTTACGATTATTATGAACTGTCATAGTAGTTTATAAATGCTAGATCTGTACGTTTCCACGTTCTTAATGTACGTTGATCCATCTAGTATGATGTGAATCTAATTAGATAAAGTGATATGAGTTTGAAACTAGATTATTCCTACATTTATTATTCTAGAATATATTTTAAATAAACAGAATATGTTCATTTAACGTATTCTTTAGCTGAATTAATCCGTTATATTATTCGGCTGCTTCTCTTCTCTCTTTACATTAGAAAGTTGGACTATTCATTATTGAATTACTAAATAAGTTCTAAAGTAATATAATGATATACAGTGCTTTTGCTGACGAATAACCTTGTTGTAATTGTTATCACATCATAAATTGAAAACTATTGTATTTCTCTTATAAACTAGTGCTACTATTATTTATCAAAATAACGCTAGGAAAATGTCACATTACATAATTCTTATGATATGTGTTTCACAACATGTCTATTAACCACAAACGATGAAATAAAACCTTAATAGTTACACATGGCAGTATTTACTTTTGTAATTGAATTTGAAGTACACAAATATATAATAGCTATTTAGGAATTTATCTATAGACTTGTATGGGCCGCACACAACAGTCAATGCGCTAAGATATTTTGAATGAGATAAACCATTATACAAAAGGTACTATTTTAGTAATATATTGCAACTTTGTTTCTTGATGTGTAATATATACAGAGTTGCAACCAAGAACTGTATTGCAATAGATTCCAAAGTGCAGTGCTCAGTTGTTTATAATACTATTTTCCTGTTAAATCACGACTAATACACATTTAGTCCTCACTCCGCATCCGAAATCCCCATTTCCACACGCGTAACGGAGAGCTATCTTAGCTCATAACATGTGCCTCTACACACACGCTATAAAATACCATCGTTAGATGACAGAATATTTTCCTCTACTTAATAATCGATCTAGTGATTCAATTTTTCTCTTCAATTTGCTTCTTCAATGTTTGCTTATACTTTTAATCTATCAGTATTTTGATACACGATCCAGTTATCTAATACACATTTATATATAAATGCTTATTATTCTTATAAATCCACAAATGGAATTGGTATAATGGTCATTAAAGCGACACACCACATAATTTAATGTTTGAAAACGTTCTATATTTTTATACCACGGTATTTCTGCGTTTGTTCATAATTATACAACAACTGTATATTTACAAGTTGTCGATGTGAAAATTAAACGTATTTTAAATTCTATCAATTGAATTTCATGGTTGATAAGCAAAGTTTTGCGTTATATTATTATTATTAATATACTAGGTTTAAATAGAAATTATAAAATTTTCAAATACACCTAAATTTTAACTTTGCCTATGATTATCTGAACAACACCAAATAAAATGTAAATTATATTTGTATATTTTTAAATAGAAATTTCACAATATTTGTATATTAATGATTAAAATTAAAATATATAATTATAAGTGTCACCCGCATAATACACAGCTGAGAATTATTCTCTAAGCGTATTTTTCAAAATATGGTTCCATTGTCATATTATGAATGTTGAAAGACACAAATCATTTTAAACCGAATTCCTAAACCTTCACTATTTCAGCTTTTCATACTGTGGCACTTAATATATGATTCGCAGAGTTGTAATCATAATTTACGCAATTTGTCTTAGTATTATTCATACAATAAGATATCGTAACAGGAGTATAGTAGTAGGCAAATAATTATCAGTAGTCGATCTAACACAAAGTACTTAATAACTAATAAATTTATCGTTCTTGTTATTAATGACAGATGTAACTCATATAATATTTCGAGCTGACTATCACACCAATAACTGACACAATTTTTGAAGTAATATGACTTAACAATATACGTTCGATATTAAATTTGCTAAATTGTTTTCATTTCTGCTGTATGTCATTTTAATACAATTGTCGAGTCGCTCTCCAGTTCGATTTTAATTTCTGTTAACTCTGAATAACCCAAACATAACTATCCGCAATCTATTTTCTTCAAACCGCAGGTAAGTTCAAAATATACTTCACCGTCAATATTAATATGGCATTGTTTCTCCTATCCAGGCGTTATTTTGTATTCTATGACTGTAATGTCTTCTTTAACTTCGGCGTAAGAATATTCTCCATTCAAGTTGTGTGGGTTCACTTAAGTCTTGAGGATTTTGACTTAGTTAATATCTGATTAGTGTACTGTTTGGTGCAAAAAGGAGTTGAATTCTTTCATGTACATCTCTCGTATCAAGTTGTCTCTCAGAATCGTATAGTCCTGTTTGAATCCGTGGAAGGTGAAGAAGCCGGTGCAGGTATGTACCGTCAGCTTGTACGTGTCGTATTTATTGGCGATTATGGATACTTTTGAGAATTTAAGGGGCTTCTGTTTGATTTGGAATTCTATAGTGCCGATGATTAGTGTAATGCCCTTCAGAAGATAATGCTTAAAAGGAAAGATATGCTCGCCCACAACTTTTGTGATGAAGTCCACACCATGCATGTCATAACACGATGCTCAGTTGCAAAATATTCCTCTCCGTCAACCTGGCCTCAGTGTATAATAACCTCACAACGGATGCCATCATCAACGATATGGAACTACAAAGAGTCCCACGACAAATTTAATTGCTCATTATAGGCATGATATAAGCGTAAAACAGCATGGAAACACATTCTCATAGTATCTCGCAAGAATCGATCTGCTCGACTTTAATTTTTTCATATTGTATGAATCCCGTGATTCTGGAGCTTAAATAACAATTTGCATGTGTCAATTTCGCAGATGACACGATTGTCGAACTTAAACCACTTGACACACAAAAAATGGCCCTCGAATTTCTTGATAAACTCTTCGGTAAATAATATTTACCGAACTAAATATGGAATGCATGTTAACACAAGAAAATGCAAACCAACAGCTAACGGAGCCATCGTATTTAATCATCGTGTTTAATTTATAATATTAAATCAAAATCTAATATATTACGACTTAATTTTGAGCACAAATAAAATTAGCGGATACTTTGACAAAATATATTAGATGTTGAAGCATAAAGTTTAGAAATAAAATAATATGTGAATTGAGGAACATAATCAGTAAGGATTTGAATGAGTCCTTACGAGGCTTCGTAACTGAAGGTTTTACATTATAGTTAAATATGAAACAAAATACGAAAAGTATTTATATTGTCTGCTATACACTTTTCGTAATCTTTTTGTCTCATTGAATGATATATCACTCTTTTTGTTGATATTGTTAATGTAAAGAAAACTACAAAGTTTAGATTTTACTGATAAATCATAACTTATCAAGTGGAATATATAGAACACATAACATACATACTGCAGATAATCTTTTAATATAATAATTGTTTTATATTGTTTCAAAATATTTAACTATAAGTAGTCACTGATCTATTAAAAATATATACCCCACTCACTTAACTTTCGTTTATACTGGTTCGGTCTTCTGTACAGGAACTGTAAGTTCACGCGAATAATCATTAGTTTTAGATACACCTGTGTGCGTTAGGCGCACCTCCGCAGCCAAGGCAACCAACGACTCGGGTACAAGCATCCAGGGGCGTAAGCGGCTGCTTCATGCAAGCCGATCTATATGGGAATCCGCCTGCGTCGTAAAAAATATATAGTTGTAATTATTAACATATTAAAACTATTTCTTGCTTTTTAAATCACATACAGTTTCAATATTTTGTAAACAGATTATATTATGATGAATAAAGATAAATAATGTAATATTATAAAGATAATCAGCTTTCATTAATTATGATATGCGCAAATAGCTTATGATAGATCTTCAAACTTTATAACATCCATATTAATCGCAGGCGTTTCTATTACTATCTATGTACACGTATTTCATTGTTTATAATACTGTTTGTATATTGGTCAGTTTAATTCCAATGGAGTTTTAATCAATTTAAGTTTAGCTTAAAGAGGTTTGCAAAGATGAAATTTGTGACGCTTAGTTACTGATTTGGTTATTAACAAGAGTGATATTGTTTAGAACTCTTTTGTCCAAAACGGAAAAGTTTGAAATTAGATTTTATACCGCTAACGTCTAGTTGTTTATAATATTACATTCAAGTGCGGTTGAATTATTCATTAGCTGCTAAAGTACGTACGAAACATTATTTGCGATATTTGCATCTAGTTGTGCCGTGATCGATTTACACTATGCAGTCATGGCGCAATGTTCTGATTTCGGCTGCATCTGATTTCGTGTGAGCGGTCATTTTCTTTCCACAAACACCTTTCGGAATTTAGATTATTGCCATAAACCTAAAATCGGTGTATTATTAGGTAGAAGAGTTTATTATCTGTCAGATAAGTGAAATTGATGATGGAATAACCAATGGCCGGTGATCATAAATGGTGTTGAAATTTAGCGCAAAGCTTTTGAATATGTCAGCCTTCTCATCAAAAAGCGCTTATTACTAGGTGCGTATTCCTGGAGTACCTCCTTGTTGTGGTTTTTATTTGTTTAAATTAATTCATTAGTTTATATTATTATAAATAAAACAAATACTTATTATTATACTTTATATCTCATATCTCCTCGTAAACGAGCCCGAGCGCAGCGCACTTGCGTCTCAGTTCTGCTTCTTTCGCGTTCAGGGTGTTTTCGCGTTCTCTGATGTTCTTTTCTCTCTCGTCTCTCACTGGGTGTTCGATGAGTGGGCTCAGGAGCATGTTTGTATCTGCTTCAACAGCATTTGCACTTGGATTCTTTGCGTTTTATATTTAATTATCCTTGATCCAGGGCAGCTTAATTATGTCCACAGCGCTTGGTCTCTTGGCCGGGTCTTTCTGCAGCATGATGTCAATTGTTTTTCTTAAGTTTTCGCTGTAGTGCTTGGCCAGGAGTGGTCTGAGGCCCCTTTCAACCTTGAGCTTCAAGCTCTCCATTGAGCTGGCAACGTACGGGGGTTAGAGTGTTGCCATTTCGTACAAAATGCATCCGAGGCTCCAAATATCAACTTTCTCGTTATAAGGGGTGTTCAAAAGCAGTTCGGGGGCCATATAAAGAGGTGTTCCAACGTTCGTTTTTGCGATTTAGTTCTCCTCAAGTAAACGGCAGAGGCCGAAGTCGCCCACTTTAATCGTTGATTAGTCCGAGAGGAATATATTGGCCGGCTTCAAATCCCTGTTTATAAGGGTGTGGGGCAATTAAGAAGACGCTGGTGGGTTGTGGCAGTAGTTAACGGCATTGAGGATTTATATGAACACGGACCAGATCTAATCCTCCTCAATGTACTTATGGGCTTGCTAACACTGCTTAATGTACTTGGATAAATCGCCGGCACCACAAAACTCCATCACCAAGTAAATCGTGGTGTTGTTCTTGTCCTGAAAACGATCTACGTACTTCACAATCGACTCGTGATCCAACTTGCGCAACAAATTCACCTCAGACACCAAAAGCTGCTTCTCCTTCTCCTTCATCGTGCCATAATTGATCTCCTTCATCGCATATATCTAATTGTCCGCCTTGCACTGCACTTTATACACCTTTCCAAACGACCCTTAGCCTATGAGATTCAATTGCGTATACTTCTCATATATCGACATTTTAAAATTTTGAAGTGGACGTTATATAGAATTTACGTGACATTAAATACTATTACAGGAGTATATCAATTCACTTCTATTTAATTATGTGGTCATCTTAGAATTTATTGACACCTATTAAAAACACTACATATAATCGAACTGGTTAATCTCCTTATTTATAATAACCACTAAGTAAATCATTTTCTGAAGTTTAGTTACTAAGTTAAAGTCAACTACCTAAATTATCTAAAAGTAACTCAATTAACATTATATCTGATTAAAATACAAATACTACTGTTATATAGCGAGCTGAAAAATTGTTATAATCACCTTCCATTTTATAAAAACGATAATTAAATCACTAGACCTCATAAAATAAACTAAATATAGTACATGGAGAAGAGAGCGATTAAAATCCTATAAAATAGGGATTTTACAGATCAAATTCGTCACAAGCGTAGTTAAGGTGCAAGCAATTAACTGATAATTTTGAATAATTAATTATACACAATAGAAGTTTGCATAAAGTAGTAGATAAACCCCAACCAGAAATAAAACAAAAGGAACACAAGATAAAGTATATCAAATATGACATAGTATAAGCAGAGAGAGAATATAAACAAATGCAGTTTTTTGACTTTTAAAAGAGATTGGTTGAAAACGCTTTGTCAAAAACCAAAATGAATAATAGGATAGATTGATACCTGTATACTTTAGTTATTTAAACCTAAATTTTAAGACATAATAAATCTGAAACTTAGTTCACAATGCTCTCATCAGTCATTCTCAAGTTCAATAATACATATGTATGTTTAACACAGTGTATATCAACATTTAAGATCATGTATAATTCGATTTACATTGTAATAATTTTCTCGTTTGCTCTATCACTTATAACCATGAACTATGCATGATCAGCTTCATGCAAATTAAGATACATAAGCTAAACAGTAACAACATCAATCTTAAACAAAATTATTTTACTTCTCGTGGAACACTTTCGTCTAACTTAAATTCCACCACTTCAATTGATGAACCAGCGAAATCTCAAGCTTGAATTGGAGCATTTGGAGCCACTCGCGTCCAAGTAGCGTTTGTTCACATCTATACTTGCGATTGAGCCCTCCAGCCCCCGTTTTTCAGAGCTTCCCAACCTCCCAACAACACCTTCGTTCAAAACGTAAACAATAGGCTCCCTTTAAAACACTTCTTTCTAAGCCCAGAGTTTAATGAACAGGTCCTTCAATTTGGACGTTCCAAGCCGTTTGAGCAATTAGTCCTTCTCCGGGCTCAAGAGCTAGCGCATGAATGAGCACAAGGAGATGCGAATTGAGAACACATTCAGCTTGAGTGAGGGAATGTTCAAACCAGAAACGAGATAGAAATTGAGAACCCAGTCCATACTGGAACAAATCAAACCTATTAAAACAGAGCTTTAAAAGAAATAAGTACAGGTTTTAAAAAATAAAACACTGGATGAGATGAAAGGATTTGTAAAAATCCAGAAAAATGGACTTACTGATTAGTAAATCGAATACTTCAGAGCAATGAACTACAAAATCGATAACGTTCTCTCTGAAATAAAAAAATAAAAAGTTGAAAAAGATATCAAACTGATTAACCTGTGTGAGAAGGAGAAAAACTTCTTTGTGTTCAAGTGATTATATTGTTTAAGTTAAAATGATAAACTCAATATACTGTGTATACTACTTGATCGTATACTATTTGTAACGCATATAATAAATAGGAACCGTGAGTAAAACTAACGGAGATCACTCTCATATCATTATGCTGAAACATATTGTGTATTATTCATTTAATATACATATTAATATACCGTAATTTATGTAATATTGTTCTAATTCCACTAAATTTGACCTAATTTTTCTCCTGGAAAACTCACTTATAAAATACATTAAAATACTGTAAAATATTAGAAAAGTTGGTGTTGTGTTTAATTTGAGTAACGATCTTAAACATCATATTTTTTCAATATTAATATCATACCACATATTCAACAAATAAATAACCTTCACTTCAAAAATATTAATGCAAAAGCCTAAACTAACCCTTGATTTGGAGCAACTTGAACAACCCTTCGTTCCTAAGAGATTAACAACAGGAAAACTCTCTTATGAAACGCAAAGTCCCCGTTTCACCGACCTCCCAAAACTATCTTCAACTCCAACGTACAAACCTGGCACACTTCAAAACGCTTCATTTTGTGAATAAGCCCTGATTAATATGTCAAATGAGCTAATAAGCAATCCAACGAGATTAATTTCGTTGAACAAATCAAATAACAATATTGGAAACTTGAGCGTACACAAGTACAAAGTACAGGAAAAGGTTGTGTTTAATATCACTGATGGGTACTTTAAAGCATTTTCATCTTAAAAACCTAGATCACAATCCATTATCGAACAAATTAAACCCATTAAACCAGAAACGTACAAATAAAACTAAATAACAAATAAGAATAAAGAAAAGGAAGAAAAAGGATACGTTGAACCAGAGCAGAAAAAGTGGCTCACTCATTCGCAAGAAGAATACTTCAAACAAATGAACAACAAAATAGATACTGCGCTAAATAATATCCAAAAAATGAGAAATATTAAAGACCAAGTATCTGTTGTTAACCTATGCGACCGAGATAAACAACTGTTTGTGCTAAAGTGATTATTGATTATATGTATTGATTATTTTATAATATTTTATATATTTCTAACTTTTACATTTTAAGACATTTAAATTTATGATAAATTCAATACAATTTACAATATTCAGTCACTGTCACTGGAGCTTAGCGTCCTTGACTTCCTGAGGTTACTTGGAGGCGTACTTGGAGGCGACGGCCTCGTTGATGTACTTGTAGGAGTAGCTCTTGGTTGGGTAGCTGTGGTGCTCGATGGATCTGTCGAGAGCCATCCAGTTGAACTTGCGTTTGTCTCCCATGGAGAGCTCTTGGAAGAAGGCGACGGCTTCTTTAACTCCCTGTATCTGTACATTGTAGCAATGTTGAAGTTGCACCACGAAGTTTTCTTCGAGCTGGGTCTTTTGAGTGTCGGTGAGTCTTGTTCTTGAATTCATTATTTAATGGAGTGGGCTGGCCGGCGCACTATAGTGTCACGTATGATGTAAGCACGATATTTTGTACCAACATATTTTTCAGAAATATTACTTACAGTTTCAGCAATATTCTACGCAATCTTTTTCAGCCGGTCCAAAGTTAGGGGAAACGTAACTTTGACTTCGTGGCGAAACCGCCGCGTGGGATGAGCCGTTTGCTACAGTTGCATTTGAGCTAGTATACCGTGCAAATAATATCTGGAAATAACTAAAATACATCACTCGTCCCAAACGCGGAACATATCGGACATGGAGTTCTCCTCAAGCTCTTGGACGGCAGGAGCTTGGATTTGGAGCTCTTCGCTAGCATGAGCCATCTCTTATGACTCTGGGTGGCCAAAGAAGTCGAACATCGCGACTTACTCGTTGAGTTCTGGAGCTGGAAGAGCTGGAACCACGGCTGGAACCGCGACGGCGTTCACGGCAGCGTCATCGGAGAGGAAGTGGCGGAGCATGTCGACGAGGACCTTCTTGGGGCACTGGAGAACGGCCGGGTTCTGGGAAACACGGGCGTAGACGGTGTCGATCACCTGTCTTCTCATGTCGGTCGGAGTCATCTGGAGGCCTTTAACTCCCTGTGTCTGTGCGCGGAAGTAGTTTGCAGCTTCTTTAATTCTATGCTTGTATAAATTGACGTTCGCCTAGAAATTTACGTTCAAAAAGCATCTTATAATTGATTTTACGTTCAACAAAAACGAAAAGACGTTTTGGAGTGATCATATATTTTTACTATAAGTTATTTCGACGCGAAGCGTCTTAAGATTTTTTAACTTACTACATAACCTCGTTCTCAAGGGGGTAGCCTTTTCACTTATAAGGGGGTTACCATTTTCAACCCCCTTATAAGTGAAATGTATCCAAAATGTATCTAAAAATATTGTTGAATTTGAAGGGTTTACAGTCAAAAAACGGGGTTAAAACGCATGAAATTTGTCACTCGCTTATAAGGGGGTAACTTCATGTCCAACCCCCTTGTAAGCGAGTTGACCTACCCCCTTATAAGCGAAAATGCGACAATATAAATTGTGACGACGCATTATTATGACATTAAGATAATAATAACAAGCATAGAGCTTTTATCAAGTGTATTATTTCATTATTTACATAATTCTTCTAACATAATTAAAACAATATGAATTATATATTTATATAATTTAATACAACACTATATTACCCCCATGTTGGGAATATATGGTTCTAAATGAAGGTTTTAGCTGGTATTTACTGTGAGCCTGTATTTACACATTGCCTTATACTTTCATTTGGATGAAGTGGGTTCCTTTATAATATTAAATGCTAAATATTAAGAAATTATTTAAATAATAACTTTTGTTCTCACTTTGAATATTTATTCATTATTTTTTATGGACCTGCTTAATTTTTATCAGCTTGATCAAATTGTTCTTATAATTTTGAATTAAAGTTTAATTCCAATTAAATTGTAATGCGTAGCGCTTATTAAGCTGTTCCACGAAATTTACTTCGAGTTGGTCTTTTGTGCATGAGTGAGTTTTGTTCTAGACTGCTTTACTTAGTCGGCTTTTTAGCTCATTGAATTTAATTAATAGAGTGTTTGTGCCCACATATTTTACTCGCTAAATTATTATTACAGCGAAATATTAATTAGGTTCTGCTTAAATCTTAGTTATATTACTCAAACCCAATCAACTTACAGCATTTTAGTCATATCTTTTTTGTATAATTCTGTGTCCTAATATCTCCCAACATATATTCCATTTATTATTTATTAATATGCATCTCACTTGAACCACTAAATCTAATTTTCTCTAACATTGAATTCCCCTTCACCCCTTTTTCTGATTACGTCCGGCTGCATGATTCCTCCTTTGATTCTGCGCTGCACTCCCTCCGAGTTGTTCGTCACGTGCATCATTCCCCCTTGTTTTGGTTCCAAAATAATGTTGTTTTCTTTTACGAGCGTTTGAACGGTTGAGAAGTTCTTTTTGGCCGTTGGTTCGCTTGCGTTTTGTTTCTGGGTGTAGTTCTCGAAAGTGATCGCGGATTTGTTCAAGTGCTCAATTCTGAACTGCTTCAGAGCGAAGTTCGCGGGTCGGGACGTGTTTGGGTTTTGGCTGAAGAGGAATTAAGTGTTATTATTATTAATATTATTATTATTTTATTGTTGTTGTTGTTGTTGTTTTTGAGGTTAGTTTGTTTTTGATTCTTGGTCTGAGTTATTTTATTTGAATGATGATTATGGATTTTGTTTTAATTGGTCGTTTTATCGATTGGCGGAAGATTTTGAGTCAGTTTCTTTTGATTTAGGATTAAATGAAGATTTTGATTCAACTTAAGGATCAGAAACACGAGCTGAAGAATTTGCAGAAGAAGGGACCTGAGAGGGCTGGAACTTATAGTATGTGAGATTAGCGGCTAGGCTGTAGTTCTGATTGCGAATTCGCTCGGACTTGTCGAAATCCTTCACCATCAACTTCGGCTCCTTCTTCCTAGTGGGCTGCATGAACACATCCTCGTCAAACTTTGGCTGCTCGTCCACCACCCGCTGCAAATCGGCAAACAAATCATTTATCGATTTTGGCATTTTGGGGCGGAGCGGAATGAAAATTGATAAATAAATCGAATTAATACGTATTCCACACCTTCAATATTTAAAATAATGAAACAAGAATTTATTCATAGAAAGTAATATATTCAGCATAACAAATAAATATTGAACATACGAATACATTAGAAGTTTAAACGAGTAATTTTCTTCATAGCATAACAATATGAACAATTTTCATTAGAAACGAAAGCTAATTGAATGGGATAAATAGAATAAATATTACATTATAAACGAAAATATATTAAAATACTTTCACTTCAAAGTTTATCAAGATCAGGTTCATCTTGAGTTTAATATGTTTTATTAAGTTTGTGATATTCTTACAAAAATAGTTCGTGTTGTCCTTCGTTCATAATTATCTCGTCGTCAATTGATTCTCCGTCGGTTGTGAATATCAAATGGAGAATGATTCCAACTTTTTCAACTTTTAGTCTACAATAGTGGTAATCGGCTACTATTTTATCATCCTGAAGTTTAATGATGGAATCCTTAGTCAGTTTTAAAGTTACTTATTAATCTTTGCAATACCCTTTGAATTCAAGTTTTGGTCCTTTCCAATAACACAAATCAAAGATTTCGCCAAGGATTTAGTCTCTAATAACCATATTTTCACAAATATAAGCTCTTTTGGATCTCTCACCATTCAGTTCAGTTGACAAATCAATAATAGGCTGAAGCTTGTCAATTTTAATTGCAAGAATATTATCCCCAAACAATTCATTTTTGGCCACTGGCGGCTTACCAAACTTTTTCTTCTCACCATTAACATTATTGAGATCGCCATCAACGTTAATAAGAGAAATTGTTGTGAATTTTATAATCCTCTTTTAATTTCTTCCCAAAGAATTTTATTTTGTTATTTTAAAATATTTTGGTAGAGCAATCTTTGGATCATATGGTATGTAATCAACTTCTAGTGCAACTGGCGGTGGAGTTTACAAAATAGTCAACAATTGATTCAATGTATTAACAAGACTAGTTGAAGAAACTATTTACAGTCTTGCGTATTACTATATCAATCTAGCAAACTTATTTTCATGAGCCTCCTATTCAAATGTAGAAGTAAATTGCGTCGCCTAGGAGAACATAGCTTGAATAACATCATAAATTTATTATTTATGATTTGTTAGAGCTCTGTGAATACACGCTAAATATCTAAGTGGATAATTTTTTGGATTTATATTCAAAGATTTTAGATTTTATTTAATTAATTCTTCTTATGGCTAGATTTGAGCTACAGATAATGATGGAGAAGTCTCATATTCTTCATTAATATCTTTAGTATTTTCTTTTTGCAGTTAACTTTTAGTGTGTTCTGATACATTGCATGGTGATTATTGCTCTTCGTTCACCACTTGATCTAGTTTTTACTCAACTTATTCATTGTCAATTTCAGATTCTTGTTATTCTTCACCGGTGTACATTGAGGAATCTTCTATTTTTTTCAGAAAGTTTTAACTGGTTTAAACGTGAATTTTCAAATTTTTATTTTAGCTACTGCTCATTTTCTTAAATTAAAGCTATTTCTTACTTAGCATTCAAAATTTATTGTTCGTTAGGAGTTTCTTTAACGTTAAGTTCAAAATTTTCATTGTACCTAGCATTAGATTGAACACTAAAAGATGAAAAGTCTTCATTTATAATTTTGTCAACCCACACTTTAAATTTTTCGGAAGTATCTTTAATATGATTTTTATATTAAATTAGTTATTCATCTAGTTCAAAATCTATTCCCTATGAAAAATTAGCAATATTATTTAAGAGTTTACCTTATAAAACAAGAGACTTGCGCGCCATCTAGCTCGGAGCGCCCTTGCTCGGGCTGCACACGCCGTAGTACTCGGGCACGGAGATCATGGGGCACAGGCAGCGCAGGATGAGCATGTTCCCAGTGAGCATGTAGTTGAACTTGCCGAAGCCGTAGCGGGAGGCCTGCTTGAAGATCTCGGACACGATGAACTTCACCTGGAGCGGGATGTCCTTCACGAAGGCGTCCGAGAAAGCGATGTCCAAGATGCGGTTGTTCAGCGCCAGCATCTCCTCCACGTTCAGGGAGTTTCGTAGCTTTAAAATGTAGCAGCCGTCCACCAGGTCGCGGAAGTACTTGACCACCACCGGCTTCATGAGCTCGTTCACGTAGTCGCCCGTGGCTCTGGCCGCGATCCTGGATCTCTCGCGCAGGAAGATGAAGGGCTCTCTGTGGGTGGCCACGAAGACGAACTCGGACTCTATCAGTGAGACGAAGTTCTGCATCAGCAGCGGCACGTTGTCCTTCAGCGCATCTATCATCACCTTCGCGTATCCGTCCAGCTGCGAGGGGCGGGCGACGTTGTTCAGGATGTTCGAAATCACCGGGTTCTGGTACAGCACGTCCAGCATCACGCCGTAGTTTTCTCTGTAGGTCTCAAAGTCTCCGGCGGTCCAAAAGGTCATTAGGCTGGAGTGGAGTGTTGCATGAATTTAAACGTAATTTACAACGAGCATATGATTATTATCTGAAAATTATTAATTGATACGTATTTTGACAAAAGAATCATTTCATCCCTGTACTTCCAAAGCCATCTGCACTTCGTTGTGATTCACCAAGTTGGTCCACAATGCTGAACTTTATTTAATATACAGGACACAATACTACTTAAGCTATCCTGTCTCCGTCATTTACAGTAAAGTCTTATTGAGAGTGATTTATCAAAATTACTTTGATTTCTCCTCTGTAATCAGCATCAACTGTTCCAGGTGTATTGAGTACAGTTACTGAGTTATTTAGCGCAAGACCTGAACGTGGTCTTACTTGGATCTCAAATCCAACAGGGATCTCAACAAACAACCCTGTAGATATAGCGCAAGTTTGTCCAGGTTTTATTATTATTGGTTAGGCCAATACTGCCTTAACATCGGCTCCTGAAGCTAATTGAGATTTGTATTCTGGAATATATTTGGAGTTTTTGATTAATACAGTTTTCGTTTCCATTGGTGTGAATAATATCATATATTTTAAATTATATAGTCAATATAATATACCACTTTAATGCTAATCTGTTTTGTTCATGTATTATAATTTGTCCAATTAATATCAGCTGACAACCTTATGTCATCATAAGATATAGCTACTTTTTAATTATAATAAACTGATTTAACCTAATTATCTATTAAATCATGCAACTCTAAATACGAATGCTTAGAAATACCTACAAGTTTTTACAACATAAATTCAACATATCCCTTGTCAACTATAACTTTATCTCCTAGAGCATTGCGCTCTGTGCTTTATGCTTCTAAATTGCTATTTACTATGAATAATAATGTATAGAAATTATTTGATATACAAACCTTTTAATATTCAGATATTAAACTCCAAAAATCGCTTCACTATCATTAACTTTCTAATCAAATAATATTAATTGCTCCTAAGTCATTCACTTAAAAAATTTAACTTTGTTTTGATGTTGATACCACGTCTGATAAATCAAAATTTGCTTTTGAATCTCGAGAAGCTTCTTAAGTTTCGAACCACAATATAAAATGGGATGCTAAGTTTTCTTGTTTAAATATATAGTAATTAGTTACATAATCTATTCAGATTTCTTATGTTGAAAATGAGCTTTATGATTAAAACTTCTTAAATTTTGACAATCATGACATATTAGTTCTAAATTCGGACAATTCATTAAAACCTTTTGAAAATTATTATTTGATAAAATGCAAAGACTCGCGTTGTCATTATACAGTGGATCGTGAGGTTTTAGATATAACTACACATGTAATAAACAACTAGTTATAAACTGACTAGTTAGAAAAAGGATGGTATGCAGTTATTGGTTAGAACTCAACATAAATTGGTCATTCTATAATTTGCATTAAAAACGTGAAAAAATATAAACTTAAGTTTGAATGGGAGTATATGGTTGTACTAATTGTTATAGTCGGCGTGGTTTGGGGTGTATGGATATTGTTTGACCGGATTATGAGTAAAAGCAGGTGATATTCATTTTTTACTTAATAACTTTGTTCAAACTTATGGGTTGCAGTTGTAGAATTCTTATTACTATAAGGTTGTAAAACTTAGGATATTTTACATTTTAATCGTAGAATATGGATACAAAATAATTTTGAGTTTAATATTTTATAATGAGATAACAGTACAGTTACGTATCATATACAATTCATTCTAAAATTAAACTTTCTAAATTAAACAACCAAACAAATAATATATATTATATTGCTTATAGTATAATAAATATGAGAAAAATTCCCACTTCTCATTTAATGGACTGGTTGACAAAAGCAGCTGCGGCTAGATGTTATTTAAAGCCTCGAGATATTGTTGAACCTACGCGTTAGGTATGTAGAGTACTTAAAGGATATATAGAAGCTGATGCTGAAGCATTGTTCGTAAAATTAACTAAAGAATATGATGATAAAATGAACAAAATAAATGAACAAAAATAGTTTATACTTTAAAAAGGTCTTCCAGTCGGTGAATGGGTTGCTTTAGGAAGGCCAGATGAATTAAAAAAGTATATGAAGTCTGAATTTATTGAGCCTAATTAATCTGAAAGATTAGTAACTCCAGAATCATAATAGCTTATTTCCAGAGCTAAATCAAGAAGGCTTGAAAAGTCTATGGAGATGGAAGAGCATTAGAAGCAAATGGAAACAAAAGTAAAATATTATGATCGTCCACCTTCACCTGTAACAGACATCATGTCCCCTTTGTTTGAAAGATATAACAGTCATTTGGATATAGTTGAATTTAAACGGGCAGAATCTAAATAGCGTTAAAGATAAAAATATGAAGCTGATATTAGCAGAATCACAATAGCTCCATACACACCTCCATCATATAGTAGAAGATCGCCAAGAAATATTGAAACGTTGCCAATAATACAACGCGAGATTGGCTCACCTCCTCCAAAGGTCATTAAAACTATTCCACACGAATACTTTGTTAGAAAAGCTGAGGTTGCTAAAGAAAAAAGAGAGGAATACGAAGACAAATTATTAAAGTAAATTGAACAAGTAGATTTAATTAGAAAAAGAAATAAACAATATAATAAGTGAAAATAGTTGTTTTATTATAATATTAACAATAATCACAATAATGCATCAACATCTGGTTCATCATCAAGAAGGCAATACATCCTGTTAAGTTGAATGCATTTAGCATCAAATAGTTTGATTTCGTTTTCGTCCATGAGAATTTCTTCTGATTTTTGGCTTTCAAAGTATTTCAGGCGTAGAATTTCTGATTCAATTTCGTATTGGAATTTCCAGAAGTGGTATATGCCTAATATTTTCTCATCTTGTAGTTTAATGAGTGAGTCTTTGGACAGGATTAGGAGTAGGTTTTGTTCGTTTTGTCGTCCCTGGAAGATTAATTGCCTGTCAGCTTGGTAGTAGCATGCGTCAAACACTTCAGCGAGTAGTTGGTCCCTGACGACTGTGTTTTCGCAAACGTATTCGATTTGTTCTTTGTTGATGATGAGTGTGAGTGAGGGTGCTTTCGGCTGTATGTCAATTTTTGAGATGCTTCTACCCGATATTTGTCTTTTGAAGAGTATTTTCTGTTTTTTGTTGTATAAGTCTCCTTCGAGCACCAATAGCGATTACTATGTGAATATGATCATTCTTTTGTTCGATTTTCCGTTTTGTATCTCGTACACTGGGTAGTACCTGGTGCTTGCAGAATTTTCATCAATCGGAACGTAGTTTATCTCAAGATCAGCCGGTGGCGGGTTTTGAATTATTTATAGCAGTTAATTCAGTGTATTCAATATTTATGTTGAGTTGATAGTGGTAAGTTCTGCGTATGCTTTAATCGTCCTGCCAAATTTTTACATTTGCGCCTCTTATGCGAATTAGCTCGTGAACTCAAGTTTCTTCGTGAACATGGCCTGAATGACGTCGTATATTTATTGTTTGTGCTCTTTAAGTGCTCTGTGAATGCAGGACAGATATTACAGAGGGTATTTTTATGAGTTGAGCTGAACTTAGCTCAGTCCCTTGTTCCTCTGTTTGATCAAATCGTTTATGGTCGTTTACTTTTGAATATTTTTTGGTTTTGTGGGAGGAGCCGGTTCAACAGTAACGGGAACGAAGTCCGACACCTCAAAATCCGGGTCCACTTTGTAACTGAGAGGGTCTTATTTAGGGATTACGGTGTAGCAGCCTTCTAAGAGATCGTCACTTGACTCGGTGACGAAGGGCTGGAAGTTGCTGTCGTGTGACGAGAAATAGGTCGTCTTATACGTTGGCTGGGTTACTTTCATCACTTTGTCGATCCAGGACAGATAGCGCTTGGACTGCTTGGTAATATGTAGCTTGTACAGGATCATCTGCTCATCCAGCTCGAATTCCATGTTCTGCGAGAAATTAGCAATGTTACTCAACAATTTTCCCTGCAGAATTAACGACTTGCGCGCCATCTAGCTTGGAGCGCCCTTGCTCGGGCTGCACACGCCGTAGTACTCGGGCACGGAGATCATGGGGCACAGGCAGCGCAGGATGAGCATGTTCCCAGTGAGCATGTAGTTGAACTTGCCGAAGCCGTAGCGGGAGGCCTGCTTGAAGATCTCGGACACGATGAACTTCACCTGGAGCGGGATGTCCTTCACGAAGGCGTCCGAGAAAGCGATGTCCAAGATGCGGTTGTTCAGCGCCAGCATCTCCTCCACGTTCAGGGAGTTTCGTAGCTTTAAAATGTAGCAGCCGTCCACCAGGTCGCGGAAGTACTTGACCACCACCGGCTTCATCAGCTCGTTCACGTAGTCGCCCGTGGCTCTGGCCGCAATCCTGGATCTCTCGCGCAGGAAGATGAAGGGCTCTCTGTGGGTGGCCACGAAGACGAACTCGGACTCTATCAGTGAGACGAAGTTCTGCATCAGCAGCGGCACGTTGTCCTTCAGCGCATCTATCATCACCTTCGCGTATCCGTCCAGCTGCGAGGGGCGGGCGACGTTGTTCAGGATGTTCGAAATCACCGGGTTCTGGTACAGCACGTCCAGCATCACGCCGTAGTTTTCTCTGTAGGTCTCAAAGTCTCCGACGGTCCAAAAGGTCATTAGGCTGGAGTGGAGTGTTGCATGAATTTTTAAATATTTACAAAAACTTGATTTTCAATATTTATTAATTTAAAAAATAGCTGTGACGAGGATTGAACTCGTGACCCCTAGCTTATGAGACTAATGCTCTAACCGACTGAGCTACACAGCCATAATATTTTTATTATTATTTAAATATCCACTATTTCAGCGAAATATTTACCTAGCACCTAAGCAAAATCCAACAATTGAAGTATCTTAGTTATGCTTGAACAACCATATAATAAATATTTCTTCACCACTTCAACATGAACAGGACCAAGTCGACGAACTCCAAGTTACGAATTAGAACAACTATTTAACAAGATTAATTTTATCAATAGCAATATTTAAGTTTGTTCTAAGAAACATATGATGAACTTCAAGTTGTAAATGTTAAAAATGCAATTCTACAGTTCAAGTATTAAATTGGAAAGAGCGATAAACGCAAATTTGACTGGTTCCGCCTTGACAAATTAATTGGCCGAGATACTGAAAGTTATGAAAAGAAGACGTTCTCCTACAAGTACGTTAACGAAGTTCTCTACAAAAGATATTTGGGGAAGACTTCTAAACAGCTGAGAGTCTTTGTCAAGCAAAGCGCTGGTGCTGAATTCGAGGTCATGAAGTAAAGCAAAGACATTAAAAACTAATCACTGGAGGACCTGAAGAAGGAATTGGTAACAAGAGTTCAGAAAAAGATCTAGAAAAACGAAAAATGTCTTGCGAAGTATGACAAGAAAGTTGTTCACGATACCCTGCAGAAGTTTTCTGATGAAATCATGATTTTTGCGCCAAGCCCGAAAGAACTTTCTACCTGTTTTGAAGATCTACAAATAGAATTCAGACACTTTGATGAGAGTGATGAGTGAGATCAAATTTCAAATTCAGATGAGATATGAAGACGGAAACTTATTAGATATCGTCAAGTTCAGGAAGTAAAAAATATATAAACTTGATGAACAACAACAAATAATATCATTTCTTTCCCATGAGCTCGTTAATCTTCTTGGTGCGCATCTTCTGGAGGCTCTGGGCGGTGAAGCGCTGGAAATCGTTGAAGTTGGCTCTGATGTTCTTGGCGGCCATCTTCTTTCCGCAGGTGGACTTCTCGAACTCTGGGATGAGCTCCTTGCACACGGCCTCGGCTTCGACCTTGCAGAGGGCCTTGGCGGACTGCTTGTGTTGGTGGGTGAGGATGACGTGGTTGATGGTGATTACCTGGCGTGGGACGTGTGGGCCCTGGATCTGGACTTGCTTGATGTCCAGGATGTCGGTGATGATCTACGATACGAACTTGTCAAATGGCATTTCTCAAGGAAGAAGTGGGGCTAAAAGCAATCTGGAGCCGAAATCCAGGGTCTGCGGGAATGGTAACTTGTGACTTTTTGTCTCTGGTGTAAGTAATGATATAGATGTATGAGTATAATTATAGTCAAAGTTTTATAATCAAACTGCTGTCTAGCTCATTCCATTTGCAAAAGCTATCTTGAGCATGCAACATAACGCGACTATTGGGCCATTATACTGCATATGTTGAAGTATCACGTGTTGATCCACTCCAATGTATTACTCTACCAACGAAATCGTGACCATCACCATCGCCACCATCGTGACCGTCTCCTACCTGATATGGCTGGCAGTGTACCTGTTCAGGACCCCGAAGCCGCAAGCCATTGTCGCCAAGAAAAAGTGAATTATACTATTTTATCATTTCAAAGGAAACAAATTCATGCTTTCTTACAGTTTCTTTTAATCTCATATTATTTATTATTGAGTACACAATTGGCATTTACCATTATTTTACAAGACCAAAATTTAAACCGTTGAAAACATAAAATGAAATAGATAGTTGAGATAGTAATATTTAAGTTAATAGTTGTATGATCACTGATATATTTATATTTCATCTAACTATGAAACCAACTTCATTGTTTTATTAACTAGCGTAACTAATATATTTTGTTTCTTAGTTTTTAAGGAAATAATTGTTTTTGCAACAATTTATTTCCCAGATATGTAGTACTTACGTTTGATGTTTATATCTCGAATTAAAGACGTAGTTTTGTCAATATTCTTCATTTTTCTAGCCAGTAATATTTAATATTTGTTTGGTTGCCTTTAGATATATTGTGATTTATCTTCTACATCGAAGAACGTGAATAGATCTGAAGATTCGACTATTAAATTATCCCTAACGTCTACTTCAGAATCTAAATCCAAATCTCGTATTGGATAAAAGAAAAGTATGTTATTCTGAGATATATCAAAATACTCTAAGTTAACCAAAGGTCTTAATGCAGATATTTCTTAAAGATCACAACCATTTAATGTAAGAGCAGTTAGTTACGTTAAATATTGAATCGGTGTTATGTCAATTTCTTTATTTCCAGATAACTATAGAGTTTTCAAGCATTTGAACTATTTGAGAACTAAAACATCTTTGACATAATTATAATTTAGTTGTAAATCTATTAAGTTCACTAAAGTTTTCAAAGGAGAAATCTCATTAATATTGCATTCCGAAATGTTTAAGCTTGTTAGACTTACCAAGCACTGCAAAGGAGATATATCAAGATTTTTATTTTAGGACAAGTTTAAATGTTGTAAATTAATTAGTTCACTTAAAAATTAAATATTAGTTATATTATTACCTATCAAAATCAATCCTTGAAGTTGAACCATTTTTTAAAGAGGTTTAAAGTCGTTGCTTATATTTCTAGATAAATCTATTTCCTTCAAATGAATGAGTTGTTGTAATAATTCAATATTTTATACACTAGTTTGAGATAAATTTAAATTTGTAATATTTACCAAATATTTGATACCCTATATATTGATATTAATGTTTCTTGATACATCTAATACTTCTAGTTTCTGAAGCAGTGGAAAATTAATGATATGAGTACTTGTTTCTGAAATGTTCAACTTTTTAAGATTAACTAGCTATGATATAGATGATGTACCCACATCATAATTACCAAATACATCTAATTCAACTAAATTAGTTAGCAATTTTAATATTTAGATATTTGATAGTTTACAACAAGATAATTTAAGTATTTTAAGCTATTTAAAATGCTATAAAGGTTCGATATCAATGTCATAATTAAATGATAAGTCTAGTTCTTCCAAACACACCAATGATTAAAGTGATGTTATGTTGCTGATATTGTTATATGATAAATTTAATATTTTCAGTTTTTATAATTTTAGATTAGAGATATCCACGCGATCGGTGGATGATATATCTAGTTATTTCAGTTGTTTAAAGTCCTCAAAACTATAATCGTATAATTCTTAATTATCTGATACATTAAGTATTTCTAAATTGTCTAGTTAAAAATCATTGAAGTTTTTTAGATCGCAATTAGCAATTATTAATTCTTTTATAGTGCTGTTAAGTAACTTAGGAACAATATTTGAACATTCTATTAGTTTTAATTTGTATATTTAGAAGTTTTACAAAAATTCAAGACTAGTTAGCTTTCTGCTGCTATTTATATATAATTATCCTTCGTGAATTTTCTTGAAATACTTTTTAGTCATTTTCAAATTATATTCGGCTTACTCAGAATGGGACATTTTATCTATAAGTGTGGAGTGGAAGATTGCTTCATATAATTAAGAAAACAACATTATCGCATTTTTAGCGTAACGTTTAGATCAATTGAAAAAAGTTACATACTACAGAAATCCGCATATAAGAGGGGTCCGGCCCCATTTATAAGAGGGTTGACCAATGATTCTCGGACCCCCTATATAAATGAACCCAGTCTTACAAAATACCTTCATAAATAGCTTATATTTATGATTATTTTAGTTGTTTTCAACAATATTATGATTCAAAAAGATAACTCAGAAGTGAGGTTCGTCATTTATAAGAGGTTAGGAGCTTTTTTGGAGGGGTATCCCTCAATAATTAGAAAGTTGTTCGCGATACTCCGCAGAAGTTTTCTGATGAAATCAAGCTTTTCGTATCAAGCCTGAAAGAACTGTCTACCTCTTTTGAAGATTTTCAAATAGTTACCCGATCCAGTAGTCTTCATTTTCTAAACTCATTCATATATTTTTTACTTCATTTTCACGATTAATTTCTAATTCTTTTTTAAACACTAAAATCAAAATAGTCCACTCCAATGGACTTCTTCAAGAACAAGATTAAACAGCAATTAATATATTTTGACCTCCAAAAATTAAATTAAGCAATAACTCAGGAGATAACTTTGGATAACAGCTCCCGTTTGTTCAAGTGGTTCATTTAGGCCGTTTCGGAGCAAAAGAACGTAAACGAGGAAAACCTGTTCCAAATCGTTTTGCGCATTTACAAGTTCCACGTTTTCTCACTCTATCATTTGAAAGATTACATTTCGTTTAACGAGAGTTAAATGTTCATGAGAATTCTAATGCATTATTTATAAATCAAAAATGACATGATAAGCAAAACTTTAATTAAAATTCTGTTTTTGGAGAAGAAATAAAGTGATTATGTGATTAGAATAAGCGATGCAGATAATATATTAATGTTACAAGCAGCAAAACACATTTGCAAATTATTTGAACAAGAAGGAGTAAGTATTGATACAAGTAAATACTTTGAAGAACAAATCACACGATTCGGAGCAGAAATAGCTAGCGCAGAACCAAACACGGATCTGAATAATATTATCAAATCACTGCCAGCCGAAATAATACTATAAATTCTGCAAAAAATAACACAATCGCTGAAAATGGAACTCACATTCAACAACCTAATCACACTCGACGCAAACCCACAATTTAAAAACTTACGCGATATATTCAGCTGCAACCTCAGCTAACTAGCGCCCGCACCAAAAATAAATGAAGTCCTGCACCAATTCCTTAAAAATGGTAAACTTGAAGAAGCTATATTCACAGCACGCGAATACCACTAATTACTAAACATAACATAAGCACAGTTTGACTCTCAACAGAGAATAAATTTCAACAGCGATGGACTGGACAACGAAATAATCGTATTCTCAGTCTTAGCCGAGAAAAATCAGTTGTATGATAGTTACTTATCAAGCCTGAAACGTATTAGCGACAGCGATAACTTACTAGTTTAGCATTCTTTTTAACCAGGAAGATTGATAACTAAGGAACAACTTAAATAATTCCTTCATATTGAGGCAAACGACTGTGATTTACTCACCAGTTCGGCATTAATTAAATTAACTATTCCATTTTAAGTTGAAATCATTAAAGTAAACTTACAATTATTAATACTCTTATCGTTACACATGAATAACGACGAATAACTTAAAAGCTAAGTTATAGAAAGTAAACTAATTTCCAAATTAGAATTTGACGCGTGTATTAAAACAATCAATGAGATTTAATTGAACAACTGTTTTAGTAAGTATGCGGTCGAAGATTAATTGAGTTGAGAGGTTTATTTTATGTTATTAATTTTGTTGAAACGAAATAATGTTAAGCTTGTCAGTATTTCCACTTCGCAAATAATTAACAAAATTCTCGAAATCGACTTCAACCATTTAATAGGTAAATTACTATTTTCGTGTTCAATATATATTAAAACATATTATTCGTATTTTAAATCACTTTATTCATTTTTAT